>LHUT01003594.1:2708-15543 GCA_001412135.1 Silene latifolia subsp. alba
AGTTCGGGTCCTTGTCTTACCCTTAACTCGGCTATCAAATAATGAGGAGTTAATTATTATCCTACATATCGTGTGAGGTTAAGGCATGGTCGACTAAACTGGGTGATATGCGGTCCAATCCGTATGCATTTGCCATTGGTTCCTTATTGCACTTGCAGATATCACGTCTCATTAGAGGAAACAGTCAATATTTTTCCTCATTTTACTACTCTCCTCGACTCATCGGCACCGATTTGGTGCTTACTATTCTGCGCCAAAGATGTGAGAGTCACTATCAAAGATACTGAGATGCTAGACTTATAAGACGACTCATAATTTGATTTAAAACGCTCTTTTGACAAAGTTAGACAATTTTTACCATGGATCACAAATGAGTTATTTTTTTTAAGAAAGAAAAGAGAAGAAGAAGAAGAAAACCGGAATATTTTTTAAGATTTGTTTTTTTAAAAGTTGAAAAAATAAAATAATAAGACCCCCTTTTTATTTTTAAGAATTTTTTTTTGTGAAGAGATAAAAAGAAAAAAGAAAAAAGAAAAAAAAAATATGTAAATATGTATCTAATGCTTTTTTAGACGAAACAATAACATACGAGATCTATATGCAAGTATCTATTGTTTTATCTGCTTTTTCATAATATGTCCATGACTACCGACAGACCGAGACCTCGAGATTTTTCCTATTAATGCGCACAAGTTTTGGCCTATGAACTATCAGCATGACACTTATCAAGGACTTGATTAGAGATAAACACGTTAGACAAGATGATTAATGTGACCAAATTGCAAACAATTAATGTTAATAAACATATACGAATTACCCTAATCAAAGGTTCTACGGTCTTTATGGTTAGGTTTACAGGTTGGAAATTGGGTACTCACAACATTAAAATACCCGAGGGTATCTCTCGCTTTTGTGCTCACCCAGTCGAATGGACTAGGCGAGTTGCCAAAACACGACGTCATGAGGTGGAAAGTACGTGTAAGGCCTGGTCGGTCGAATGGACCATCTAAGTATACAACGTACTTTACCGAGGGTGAATTAAGGTAGTTTAAGATGGCATAATATTGGCTTACGGGGAGCCTACACCTTTTTTGTCGTATATAAATTAGAAAGTAAAAAAAAAAATCGTACAAAAATTATATAAACTGTTAAATACTAAAATAGATACTCGTATAAACAATTAGAAAGATATTGGTTGCATGCATACTACTTACTTCATGATCAATATTTGCTTTTATAGATCAACATGCAAAGTGGAGATACGAAAAGTAGTGAAGCCATAATTGACAATCAAAGAAGCAAAGAAAGCAAATTACTCCTGCAAATTTCAGCCCACTTAATCGATAATAGGATTTGAAGAAGCAGCTTTAATACGGAGGTAATAAGTCATACTTATTTTCTTCCAAAAAACGAGAGAAAATTTAAAGTTAAATACATAATATTATAAATAAATTTCAAGTCTTACCCGCTTAATAAGTCCCTAACAGAGTCGCCAGTGTGAGATCCCTGAAAAAATCTCTTTTTTGAAATAAATTAATATGCATGAGTCGCCAATAGGTTTTATAAAAAAAACATACAAAAACAATTTTAACGGAAAAGGTCCCTTTTGATCCCTGGAATGAGGACTGATCCGTCACTCCGGTCTAAACCAAAGATTGCGGATTCGGGGATAAATGTACGGTCAAGGAAGGTGTTAGGCACCCGGACTGTCCATCAAACTGACGGTCTACTTTTCATTTATAATTCTATATATTTGACGAAATTTAAATAAAAAGAATATTAAAAGAACAAATTTATACAAGACAATACAAATTATTTACAAAGGCAAATTAGCTAAGTTAGTATATGTACAATTACACAACCAATAAAATAAAATAGACAAAATAAAAGAATTAAATAAAACGAAAGGATAAAGAAAACTTATTTGACTAGTACCCCCTTAGGCCTATTTGGATTTTGACTATGAATGAAAATCGACTTTGTCAAAAATTAATTGCCCTTATGCGCTTGTATGGAAATTGGGACAATTTTATTGTATGGTTTGATTTAAAAATGGGGTAGTATATTTGAGATGGTGTATGAGAGTATATACTTTTTGGGTTTGAACTATTTTGGTCTCTCGGTATTATACATGTCTCTCGTGCGTCTCTGATAATTTTTTTGTGTGTATCTGATCCCCGTCTTCTTGTAATATGCGTGTCTATCCTTTGATATGTTTGTCGTCTATTTATAGTCGTTGTACATGTAGCTATTTGATTTCATGTTAAATTCATCTCATAGCCGAGCATGGATTTGGCTTTCATCATGATAAGCAAAAGTCAAACAAATTCTTACCCTCTTCAACCCATTCTCTATCCATTGTTTCGTATTTATCCATTCGTATTTGTGTGCCAATTTCACAATGCACATGATGACCTGATTAACATCTATAAGTTCCGTAAGGCATTTTTAATATGTGACTTAATCAAAATCACGGTCCATATAGTCGCCCACTTTCGACCTATTTGACAAATTCATTCTTTTGGAATATGGCTTGAATGTTTTCAGCGTAGTTCAAGTCCTTATAACCCTAATAGATATTTGTCCTTTGCCATTTATTAGTTTTGGGCCGATAATACGTCTTTTGAATTATTTCTAAAATTATAACTCCCGAATTTTATCGAATGGTTACTAATATAAAATGGGGTTAAATGAGAATAAAAGGCTTTTCAGTGGATTTGGGTCATTTTTTGTAATTTCTCGAAAAATAAGCGTAAAGAGTCGTTAAATATGACATTTTCAATTTTCAAATTAGTCAGTTAATTTTTAGCCTCATCATCGGGTACCCGTAACGCTGGTAGACAACTTTGAGGTGTCTACAGAAGGCCCCATTTGACTGAGTTTGAGTAATACGAAGGTCAAAGTAGTCTGGTCGGGACAAATAAAGAGTAAGAAATATACTTGGGCCTCTTACTTTATCTGTCCGAATAGCTAGAATTTGGCTTAGCAAAACTTTGTCTGGCTGATCTGGGAAATAAAGCTATTAAAACTTTGTTTTAATAGTCTCGAACTCGTGCTGAAATAGGAAAACTTCGTTATGTTGTTGGTCTGGAATCTGCTTTGGTATAGCTAAACTTTGTTTAGCTGATCTAGAATTTGGTGTATCGAAACTTTGTTTCATAGGTTTGGAACTGGTATAACGAGACGTTGTTTCACTATTCATAAATCTGGTAAAGCCAAACTTTGTTTTGCTGCTGGTCTGGTATCTGAACACTGGTATAACCAAACTTTGTTTAGCTTGTCTGGAAACTGGCATAGCTAAACTTTGTTTAGTTGGTCTGAAATCTGGTTAAGCAAAACTTTGTTTCACTTAAGAGTGAACCTGCAAAATTTGATTTCACAAGCTCGATTGCGTGTCAGAGACCACCGACCGAAGAATTAAAAATTTTACCAAAAAAGAATTAAGATCAGAGTACTTGCATTAAGCCTTATCCGCATCATTCAGTCAGTATGCATAGTAGATCAATAACGGATGCATTCTGAGTAGTTAGACACATGCATAGCTATTTCCCTGTTTAGACGATGTCTCATATAAGGCATAAATCATAGTACGTAANTATTAATGAACTTCGACTTTGTCGTAAATTAACGGCTCTTATGCGCTTATATGGAAATTGAGATAATTTATTTGTAAGGTTTGATTTGAAACTGGGATAGTATATTTAAGACGGAGTACAAGAGCATAAAATTTTTGGATCTGGTCTTTGTTTGTGTATGCCCTCGTATCTGGTATGGATGAGTGGTATTTATGTAGTATTTAGTGTTTGGTGTATATCAAGTTTCGGAGTGTAAAAAGATAAAATTTGAAGTATTCTTTGTTTAACCATACTTATCATTACACGTGACATGAGGTGTGTCATATGCCCTTCATCATAAACAAAAGATACGATGAAGAACACAAATTCTTGTTTCAGACGGAGGTATCCGTCTGAAATGTTAAGACGGGTCAAATAAATTCGTTTTGTGCAAAAATTACCCGTCAGCTAGCAAATGAATATGGCTTTGCATTTATTGCTATGTGTCCCACCTAATTTTTTATTAATAAATTTCATCAACATATTAAACATACTGTCATTTGTACTCCTATGGTCATAGTCTTATCAAACCATCTAAATTTTCATCAGTATTCAATCTTCAATTCATCTCCTTACATATTCAAAGCATCCAAATTTATTTTCCATGATTTCGCCCATATTCAAGCATCCCCAAATTTATCTTTTATCCATAACTTACATATTCTTAGATTTTAGTCTCTATCTAACTTACTCATTAGATCTTATAACCCTACTTTAGGCATTTGAGTCTAGATTTAAATCAATAAAAATTGAAGCTTCAAGGTTGATTCATTATCTAGGTAATCAACTATTAAATTTATTATGTGTTCTTGTGTAAGAGAGATTAATTGTTATATTAAAGATAACAATTATGGTTTGAAAATTAGAAAGTTGCTAATCTTTATGTATAGATCTAAGTTTTGATGGGTTATATTGTATTTGCATAAAAAGATTTTTCATTGTGAATATTTTTCAATTATATGATTTGCATAAATTCTAATTTTTTTTATTTTATTTTACTGATTTTTAGTGTTATTTTGCAAGACTTGTTAAGCAATTGATTTAGTGAGGGGTTTTCACATAAATAAATTTGAATATTTCTCTTCTTTAGAGGGTTCTTATAATATTTTTTTCATTAATTTTCACTAATTTTGTGTCTTTGTTAGCTTTATCAATGATGTGTTAGGTTGGATGTTAGTTTTGTCAAGAGTTAATGTTAAGTTTAATGTACACTTAATGTTGGTGTAGAAACAAAGGTGAGTGTTATGGTTTAAGTTTAGCTTTATCAGTGGTAAAGGACATGTGTAACTTTATTCAATATATTTTGTGAAACTGGGATTTCTTATCTATTGCAAAGAAAACATTCATTTAATTTGCAGACAAATGTTACCATTTATATTGTTTATGTTTACGGTTTTAATTTTAATGTTTGTGGTTTTTTTTTCTTTTCAAATTCAACTGTCATTATTAAAGAAATGGCAGATTAAGTGATAAATATCATTCAATACCAAGATAGGTCACAAAGGTTTAAAATGGTTACATTTTTACACATGGAGTCCTACTTATAAACAAGCAGTATTAAAATCAAAACATATACTGTAACATTTATAAATATGTTGAAGTAATTATGAAATATGTTACTATTTCAATGATATAAGGAAATATTTCAGTTCATTATATCATTACTGACTACTAGAGACATACAATCCGAAAGTGATCATAGATTTAGATTTTTTTCATTTAAGCATTTTTTTTTCTATATGTTACCATTCAACAACTAGACACATATCTAAAAAAAATGATAACATATATATCATTTCGTTTATGTTACCCATTTCATCAATATAAGTCCCCATTTCAAATTACTAATAAGTAACTGTTCAAATAGATTACAAGAAGTACTATAAACAAATAGTCTTATAATGGTAACATATTACTTTTTTATACTTGTTGACAAAATTATTCACTATGTAACCATATAAGCAACATAATCAATAACATCACTCAAGTAACATGCAGTTCACAAATGGTTACATATATTACATATACATTCACAAAATGTATTTATAATTATCCAATCCATTTAAACAACATTGTTATCAATTTTACAATCATTAAATTTTAATTTTGTCGAGAGAATTGTTCAATATGTAACCATTTAAGCAACATAATGAGTAAAATCATTCAAGTAACATGTATTCCACAAATGGTTACATATATACAATCATTAAAATGTATGTATAGTTGCCTGTTATGTCACTATTTAAACAACATGGGTATCAATTTTACAATCATTAAAATGACGACATATTATACTTTTACACTTGTTGACAAAATTGTTAAATATGTAACCATTTTTACACTTTAAATCAAAACCGTTTTCATCTGATTATTTACAACCTTCAAATTGGTCTTCATTGGCATCATCTTCACCTTGAATATGTTCGTCGATGGAATGCTCTTCATCTAATTCCTTCACTTCGGAACCGCTTTCATCTGTTTCCACTATCATTATCCACATTTGGTTCTCGTCCACCCTCTACCAAAAACAACAAACCAAGGAAATAATAAAAACCTAGAAAAATAAAATAACAAAGCAAATAAATCAAACAATAAACCCCAAAAAATAAACCCAGAAAATTAAACAACAAACACTTCTATATCATGTTATTATTTATGTTTCCATTGTCCTCTATCAACATGTTACCATTTTCACTGTTACAAGTATCCATTTCAATCGTTTTTGTTAACATATTTCAATCACTAATCATCAACCTAAAATAATATAATAAATATGTTGCCATTAGTTAAACAATATATTACCAGTTATAAGCTTCAATATCAGATTTAAGCAATATATTCATCTAATTGTGCAATATGTTACCAACATTTATAGCCAAAAAGTATATTTACTCTAAACCAGTAATCTATATATATATATATCGTTGATCCTACTTAAGCAAACACGATCACATTTAAAATAAACGTGGTGACATATTTTTAAAAGGACATTTTAATCAACAAAACAACAAAAGACTTTATTACAATGCATTTCTACAGTCATAGTTAAACAAATGTTTAGCACAACCTAAATAAATATGGTCACATATCATATAAAATAACAAAGTAATATTTTTATGTATGAATCTCAATAATATATAATGTATGAATTTCCATCAAATTTGATGGAACAAATAAATTAAAATTCTTCTTTTGTACTGATTTCTTCATACCTCCAACAAATGTAATTATTTTTATGGACGAATCTCAATAATAATGTCAACACGAAAAAATAAAAAAAAACCTTTTGGGTGGAGGTTTCTTAGTCATGTCTTCCTCGCCGCGGTATATTGATTTTTGGTAGAACAAAAGATGAAGATGGTGACAAGTTGAAGATGGTGACAAGAAGAGAGTTGTGGTTTTTATGGGTTTGGGATCAAAGAATAAGAGGAATGTAAATTTTTGGTTTTTTCTGGTTTTTGGGTTTGAATATTGAAGATGAATTAAGAGAGAATTTGAGAGGTAAGAAGATCTGAAATCTTTTGAAAATAGGAAATGAGAGCAGTGAATATTGTCCGTTCAAATGCATGGGGACTATAAACAAATTAGTTTTTAATCTCTAATGGTCAATTCATATACAATGCCCTACCCTCTAAATGACACCTACACTATTTTATGATTAGTTTATTCATATGGGTCATATTCTACCATATTCATACAATATGATACCGATTCGACCCGTCTTAATCTTAAGACGGATACCATCCGTCTTAAGGAAGACTAATTGGATGAAGAAATAGGCACTAAAATCCTATCACTTGTTGAAATTGATCAAGTTGACCGCATATAGCTAGGCTTCCAATGTTTTTAGAATTTTAAGGTACTTCACCATAATAAGGAAACAATGATCTCCTATCTTGTTTATGAGAGCTTACCGACTGTGCACTAACACTGATAAATTAGTTACTTTGTGATAAATTAATCCAACCGTAACTTTGGAAAACGGATTTCTAATTTGGACCTTATTGGTGTTATGCCAATAATATATCAAATTGGGGTAAATGGAAATAAATGCTAAAGGGTGGGCTTATGTCATTTTGGGTAATTTCTCGGAAAATAAGCATAAAAAGCCGTTAATTATTACATTGTTAATTTTCATTTAATCATTAAATTTTAGTCTCATAATCGGGTACCCATAAGACTAGTAGACAACTTTGAGGTGTCTACACCAGGAAAGGTATCCCGTTATTAACATAGCAGCTTACTCATAAATGGTTGATCACTTCTATATTTGTCACGTGGCACAGAATAATCCGCTGATACATGTATTAGTAAATATTATGTTTGTATAGTGTATCTTCTTGTTATTTAGTTAGTATCTTTAGAAATATACTTGCCTTGTAATTAGGACCTTATTAGTTGTAATTATACACCTATATATATAGCTAATACAATAACTCCCAAATTAGGGATTATCATTATTTACATGGTATCAGTAGTTTAGGTCAAAATAATCGTCTCCTTCCCTGTGTTGCTCACGGCATACACACCTCTCCTTCTCGCTCGACTAGCCTCACGCTACAATGTCAGGCGACGAGAAAACCGACCCACCTACACCAAAACCCTCTCTTCATCCCGTCTACACCGTCACCAACATTCAAAATAAGGTGCGTGTTCTCGACGGGACCAAGGTTACCTACGCCTCGTGGGTTAACCTATTTACGCTTCACGCTCGTGGCTATAAGGTGCTGCATCACATCGACGACACTCCCGCTCCTCCTTCCACCGATCCAAATTTTGATGCGTGGTGCTAGATCGACGTACACGTACTCCAATGGATTTACGACACTATGTCCGATGACCTGTTGCCCTGTGTTCTGGAATCCGAGTCCACTGCCCTTGAAGCTTGGAATCGGGTCAAGAACATCTTCCTCAATAATAAGGGAGCCCGTGCCGCCAGCCTTGAACACGAGTTTAATAATCTCAAACTCGCTCAACAACCGTCATTCGACGCCTATTGCCAAAGACTCCGGGAATTGGCAAGCCTTTTGAAGGACGTTGGTGCCGCTATCAATGACCAACGTTTGGTTTTTCAATTCATCTGTGGCCTACCCAAAGAATATAACACGGTCGCCGCATATATAAATCAAACCTTGCCGAATTTTGAAACCGCGCGCAGCATGATAGAGCTTGAGATCCACCGTACCTCTAGCCGTGAGGAGCCCACGGCCCTGGTTGCTCCACCTTCCCCGTCGCCTCCTGATGTTCGCACTTGGGATGATGCACCTAAGTCAAATTAGTCTCGCAACAATAACCGTCACAATGGCAAACGACAAAATGGTGGTTCTAAGGGTGGAAACCGCAACCAATCGAAGCAAGCACCCACTGCTTCCCTTGCCGCCTGGGGGGCCATGCCCGGCTGGCCCAGCCCATGGACGCCACCACCATGACCGTATCCCACTTACCCAGGGTGGACCACCCCGTGGCAGCAATGGCCTCTGCCCCCTCCTTCTGCGTCTCGCTCCTTTTCTCGGCCCAGCAACAACAAGTCGCAGCCTGGTAGCTATAGCCAGGCTCATGTGACCACCGAGGAGCACCAGCAGCCCACTGATTTGGCCCAAGCCTTCAATGCTATGACCTTGCAGCCTTTCTACATGGATACAGGAGCTTCGTCTCATCTTAGTGCGGACGCAGGTATTTTCCGTTCCCCTCTTAATTATAGCACGATTAAAAATATTTATCTCGGGAATGGCGCTAGTATCCGCGTTCACGGTTCTGGACACACCAACATCGACACTCAAACCCGCTACCTTCATTTGAAAAACGTGTTATATACTCCGCATATAATTAAAAATCGTATATCTGTCCGACAGTTTACAAAAGATAATAACGTATCCGTCGAATTTGATCCCTGTGATTTTTCTGTGAAGGATTTAGCGAATGGGAATCTGATTCTGAGGAGCAATAGTGACGGTGACCTCTACACCGTGTCAGCTGAGTCCCCCACGACGTTCTCCGAGTCCCGCCAACATTTCATTACTTTCTCATCCGATGTCTGGCATTCCCGTCTGGGTCATCCGGGTGCTAATGTTTTTAATTTTCTTAAGTCCAGGTCTAGCATTGATTGTAGTAGCAAATTAAACTCTTCTCTTTTTAATTCGTGTCAAACAAGTAAGCATAAACGATTACCATTTTTCGACTCAAATTCTGCTACTCTCTTGCCTTTTGATATAATTCATAGCGACTTATGGACTTCTCCAATTACGAGCAATGCCGGGTACAAATATTATTTAATATTAATTGATAATTTCACCCAATTTGTCTGGGTCTACCCCTTAAAATTTAAGTTCGACACTTTCACCAAATTTCTCAATTTCCGTAATTATGTCAAAACTCAATTTCAACGCCCTATCAAAGCTTTTCAATGCGACTTGGGTCGCGAATTTGACCACCATGAGTTTCGAAATTTTGCAAATCAAAATGGCCTTATTTTCCGATTTTCCTGCCCACAAACATCGTCACAAAATGGCAAGGCAGAACGAATGATATGCCGAATAAATGAAATCTTACTTGCCTTCATCATTCCTCCACACCACCCGCGTTTTGGGTAGACACCCTTCACACAGCTGTACACTTGCACAATGTTTTACCCACTAAACTTCTCCATTTCCGCTCACCCACTTCCGCTCTCTATCACAAAAACCCGTCAAACTCGCACCTACGGGTATTTGGGTGCGCTTGTTACCCCAACCTTTCTTCCAAACGACCACACAAGCTCGCCCCTCGCTCCACCAAATGTGTCTTTCTCGGCTATCCTCAGGAGTTCCGAGGTTATAAATGTTATGATCTAGCTAGTGGTAAGCTCATCATCTCTCGTCATGTCACCTTCGACGAATCCGTGTTCCCATTTGCTCAATCCGCGTCCTCTCCTGGAAATGACCACCACCCTGACCCCTCCACAGCTGCCCTTCCCCCTTCCCTGATTGACGCTCTCCTACAACCCATCCCCTCCCCAAACACAAACCCACCCGAACCCCCTCGAAGCCCAGCACCGCCACAATCCCCACCTACAACTAACCCAACATCCCCTGTTTCCCCTGCCCCTCACTCTCCTACCCTAACCATTACACCCTCAACCTCCCCAGCCACGGTCCAAACACCCTCACCAGCACCACCCCCACCTCCCCCTCAACCACCCCCAACCCGTGAGCATACAATGAATACCCGTGCCATGCGTGGTATCTTTAAACCCCGGGTCCCCATTGACCTCATAGCCACGACCTCCCCGTCAATCTCCCCTATTCCAAAATCGCCCAAACTTGCCCTCCAGGATCCGAACTGGCATGCTGCCATGACCGACGAATATCGTGCTTTAATTGATAATAACACATGGGAATTGGTACCGCGTCCCAACAATGCTTCTGTTATTCGGTGCCTTTGGCTTTTTCATCATAAATTTAAGTCTGACGGCTCGTTACAGCGCTACAAGGCCCGTCTTGTGGTGAATGGTAAATATCAGCAGGTAGGCATTGACTGCGATGAAACTTTCAGCCCGGTGGTTAAACCCACTACAATTCGAACGGTCCTAAGTCTTGCTACCTCTCGCTCTAGGCCAATCCATCAATTGGATGTCAAGAATGCGTTTCTTCATGGCGATCTTGTTGAAACAGTGTATATGCATCAACCGCCTGGCTTCGTTGACCCCTCGGCTCCTCATAAAGTATGTCGGCTTCGCAAGTCCTTATATGGCCTTAAACAAGCTCCACGAGCTTGGTACCACCACTTTGCAACCTTCATTCAATCTCGGGGTTTCAAGAGTAGTGTTTGTGATCAGTCCTTATTCGTGTATCGAGATGGTACTCATATGGCCTATTTACTTCTCTATGTGGATGATATCATTTTGACCGCCTCTATTACTACTCTTCTTCGACAGATTATTAGTGCCCTTTCGACTGAATTTGCAATGAATGATCTTGGGACGCTTAACCATTTTCTCGGCATTAAGGTGATCCGCAATAAAAACGGGTTTGTTTCTATCACAAGCTCAGTATGCTCGGGATATATTAAAACGAACCACTATGGACTCCTGCAATCCCGTGAGTACCCCCGTCGAACCCGGAGCTAAACTATCTACTACGGTTGGTCCTCTCATTTCGGACCCAATCTTGTATCGAAGTCTCGCAGGCGCTCTTCAATAACTCACCATTACGAGGCCCGACATCACGTATGCCGTACAACAGGTTTGTTTATTCATGCACGCCCCCCGTGAGCCGCACTTTCAATTCTTAAAGCGTATTTTACGATATGTCAAGGGCACCCTTGACCACGGTTTAACCATCTCCAGCTATACATCTCACAATATCACGGCTTATTCGGATGCGGACTGGGCGGGTTGTCCTGACTCAAGGCGCTCTACTTCCGGCTACTGTGTTTTCCTTAGTGATAACTTAGTCTCTTGGTCTTCAAAACGCCAACCGACTCTATCTAAGTCTAGTGCGGAAGCAGAATATAGAGGGTTGCTAATGCGGTCACCGAGACGAGCTGGCTACGTAACCTCTTACTCGAGCTTCATGTCCCCACTTCACTTGCCAGCCTAATATATTGTGACAATATTTCTGCCGTTTATCTCTCTGCCAATCCCGTACAACACCAGCGAACCAAGCATATCGAAATTGACATTCATTTTGTTCACGAGAAAGTACGCATTGGCCTCGCTAAGGTTCTACACGTCCCTGCTGAATATCAATACGCGGATATCTTCACTAATGGTCTTCCTAAATACTTATTTAACCGCTTTCGTTCCAACCTTAACGTGCGCTCCGCTCCCGTTCCGACTGCGGAGGTGTATTAGTCAATATCGTCACATATATTTTCCGTATATACTTTGTATATTTATGCATTATCTCGTTCACATTGTATGAATAGTCTTAGCCTCGTTTATAGCCTTGAATATCTAATATAGTTAGTGTAATCTTTGTATTGTATGATGGATATAAATATTAGATAATGAGAATACCCTAATCAAGGGATTTGGTAACTTTCATCCCCTATCTACTAAAAGAATAGGTGAACTCACAAATTTTCCCTCCAAAAAGAATCTTTTTAAATAAGGAAGCTATTGATAATTTAATTGTATTCACTAAATAAGGAAATTAATAATTATAATGTATTTAAATTATATAATTTCTTTCTTTAAAATTAATATTTTCATCAAATTATATTAATCTTTTCATCAAATTATA
>LHUT01003595.1:0-15542 GCA_001412135.1 Silene latifolia subsp. alba
GTCTGCGACTGATATTCTTGAGTTTATCAAATCTGTAGATTGTTATCCAAATGCTTCAATTGCATATAGAATTTTTTTAACAGTTCTGGTAACTGTGGCATTAGCTGAAAGAAGTTTTTCGAAGTTGAAGTTGATCAAAACCTACTTGAAGTCGTCAATGTCGGAAGAACGGTTGAATGGTCTTGCAATGTTATCAATCGAGAAAGAACTTTTAGAAAACATCGATGTTGATGTTATCATTAATGACTTTGCATCTCAAAACTTTCATAGATCGCGCTTTTTATGATTTCTTAATATCGTGTAGTAGCCAATGATACATTAATTAATTGAATAATTGTTTTTAAAAGGGCCCCATTTTACTATTTTGCCTAGGGCCTCCAAATGTTTAGGACCTGCCCTGGGTACATTTTAACACAAGTAGGGGCTAATAATTTTCCTCTAAGAATGGTCAACCTTTTAGTATATATCTCTTGATTTGTACTCTACCAAGCCCCTGGTAGTCAAGCCATA
The DNA here is from genome assembly GCA_001412135.1 of Silene latifolia subsp. alba. Classification (NCBI taxonomy): domain Eukaryota; kingdom Viridiplantae; phylum Streptophyta; class Magnoliopsida; order Caryophyllales; family Caryophyllaceae; genus Silene; species Silene latifolia. Next base: position 511 of record LHUT01003595.1, read on the forward strand.
AGCCGAGTGAACATAACATTTGATACTTCATAGTACGATTTGTTTACATTATAATAACAATTACGAAAGTACCTTTATGCTCCAAACAATCATGTATACATTGAAAATAATCTTTAATTTGTACCAAACTTACATCAATCATAAGAGAATTTTGAGAGGTGTACTAAGGTTCAAACGTGATTTAATGGGTCCTCAAATTTATAAACACAAATGTACTATACAATTTAAATTATATTTGAGGAGTTAAAACATAGGAAAGCTCATAAAAATTAGCACAAATTTTAAAATAAGACGATTTCACATCGTGTGGCCATTCTTTTCTAATAAAAAACATTTATTATTTATTGTCATCAATAAAAGGGTAAATTTTATACAAATAGACAGTCTTATAATATAAGACCGTTTCACACAATAATTACTCGAAAGTTAATGTACTTTTTTTAATAATGTCATCACCTCCTTTTGTACTCTGTAGTCTGTATTACACATTTATTATTGTATGTATGAGACTTGACCATGATATCATACTATTCTCAAGCAACTAAAGCATAAAAAATGAATCACAAACAAAGTAAAAGACACTTGGCCTTCGTATTATTTGATTGACTTCCAATAATTTCGCAACTTTATAGATATGAACCCATGGTCTAGATGTTTGGAAAACACATATATGAAGTACCCAATCTATTCACCAAATAAGAAATATTATTTAGAACGCCAAAGGTGAAATAGTAATACTCCCTCCTATTCACTATTTTCTTCCCTATTTCCTTAAACGGATTATTCAGGTTTTTTTCCCTTTCTTATTTTGAAATTTTTTACTCTTATTTTATTCATCCCTCTCTCCTATTACCAAACCCCACCCCACCCCACCCAACTTTTACTTTTACTTTTATTTTATTCATCTCTCTCTCTCCTATCACCAAACCCCACCTAACTCACAATTCCTTATTTAATACCTAATTATTCATTCCTCTCTCCAANNAGGGGAAGAAAACCCCGAATAGGAGAGAGTATGAATTGATATTGTTGGAGGATAGATTTGTTAGCCGAAAAGTACGCTATAACATTTGAGTCTCCCATACCAAATGACCTTCCCATTCCAATTTCCAAATGTCCTAGTCATCCGGGTCTTCCGCTAATTCAATACCCACTTCTCCTTCAGTCACGAAGTCCGTCTCGCAACAACAATCCTCTGTCCAACCCTTAGTCCCATCCTACTACCGGCCTTCGGATACAACAGTTCACCCCATGTCAACCCGTGCTCGCACAAATTACCTCACCCCAAAGACTAAAAATATATCAACCATGCATCCATTAACCCCAAAAGTGAATGAAACAAAAATTGAGCCCCGTATTTGTCACCAAGCTGCAAAAAATCATAATTGCATTGGAGAGCTACCATGGAGTAGGAGTATTCGGCTCTTATGAGAACATATACCTGGACTCTACAAGACAAACCTATTAATTCTAACTCTATCCTCCAACAGATATGAAAATAATACAGGGATATTGAAGTTTATTGTGTTGATACGAAGGTAGAAAACCACTACACACAAAATCATCGTGAATATTTACAATAATTTCAATATTAGTAGTATTCAAGCCGAGAAAAGCAACTATAATAATAGGAATACAAATTGAATCATACATACATAATAAAATTCAACAGAAAGAGGAAGATACGGAAAAAAAAATTGATATCCACATTTCAAAGTACTATACATAACAATAGTGCTACAATCAAATTACCTTGAGGGAGGCCAAATAAGGGATTCATGATTCATCATTGTGAATCGATTGTTCATGTCGGTCGATATAAAGAATAAATAGGATAACAAGATAGGAGGGAGATCGAAAGGGATAGCAATATAACATTGATACCATCCGTTAATTATCATAAGCCATTCGGTAAATCATCTTTTATTGTGAATATTTAACATGTCATTCAATTGAGGGAGCTGAAGAGGAAACCTATAACGAATGAATGGTATCAATGCTATTTGAATGGAGACTGGAGTGAAGCAATTTTTCTTTTCCACGTGGCATTTTAAAAAATGCTTAATCTAGTCTTTTAATAAGGTTTTATAGATGTTAACAATTATATGGTTTTTTAGAAAATTAGCTAAAGAAGAAAAATCGTCGTGGGCTTTAACTTTTCAATTGAAAAAAAAAACAAATATTTCGCAAACGTCAAATAAAGAAAAACGAGGGAGTATCATTTTATACTATGTAGTGAATAATTTAATTTTTGACCATATTGATATTGAAAATGATTACTTAATACTCCCTCCATTATACTTAACTTATGATGTTCTGAAAAAAAATACATCACTATTACATTAATTTAAAGAGTGAAATTGGACTTTAAAAATAGGAAAACTGCCACTTTATTCCACTCGTCTAAACATAGCTTATGACAACTATTGCAAAAAGGTCCATCTGCCTCTATATCTCCGTTAATAACAAACGGAATATGTTGCTCTGAGATTTGATTACAGTAGATAAGAAGTGGAAAAGTTATATGCAAACTCTCGACTTTAAAAACAAACAAGTAATTTTTACCTTTGGGGTGGATGTGGCTCCAAGAGTTGGAAGATCCTCCCTCTCGGGCTCTTTCCTTAAGATTTCCTTTAAGTTGAAGACGAATTGACTCCTTGCGTTTTTCTTCGGTCACTAAAAAAATATAAGGCTAGATAAAAAAGGGTGAAACAAATAATAAAAAAATGAAAAATGAAATTACAGAACAAATCTCTTACTATTGCGATAAAGAACCATTTTTTGATCATGTCTCTGGTAAACATAATACTTCTCATTATCATTCTTGTTGTTGTTATTGTTCATGTTATTTTATTGGATTTAAAATTTGCAGAAAGTTGTAAAAGTGATTTGTGCATATATACTTCAGTTTTCTGATGGTTATAAAGAAAAATTAGATTACCATATTTAAAATTGTTGAAATTTACAAAAAAAATGTACTTATTGCGAAGAAACTAGCATAAAGCCCGTTTAAAGTTTCACAGGCATATATATAAACATTTTCTAAAAGTAATTTAAATTTATTTAAAATAGTATGTGTTATACGTGAAATATGAGTTGAGATTCTTTGTACACATAAGAAAATAAATGATAATGAGGGTCTATGAAGTAATTTAACTTTAAATTATGGGTTCCAATTTGAAATAATGAAATAAATGAATGAAAGGATGAAATCATCTGCCTACGCATTGTATAATTCGCAATTCATGTTTGATATATTGTTATATTCCAATATTTCCATCACTGTGGGAACAACTTTTGAATTTGATTATAACTTGCAAGTCTAGGGATCTGCTGAATGACAATACTGCAACTGATAATATACCGGAGCCACAAACCATGTAACAAGAGACAATAAGCAGTTAATAAATTTGCGACAGCTGAAGTGATGTCCAGTTGGACTGCTTGATGGAAGCATGGTCATAGCACAATGTTCATGAATGGGAAAGAATGTGATTATTTGGCATTACTATAAGCATTATGTAAGAGAAAAACATAATATAAAAATTACTTGAAAAATATGTAAATAATTGTAAGAGGTTAATAAGGTACTCTAGTCGACCCGGTCATAAATTTGCATCATAGTTGTAACGCGGATCCAAACATAACCCAATTAGTGGGTAAAAGTAATTACTAAAAAGCTTTGGGAACTAATTGATAGTTTACGAAAAATTAGCCAGAGACGATTAATGACTTGCGAAGTCTGTCGATTAACGATGAAGGCCCAATTCAACAATTTACTGCGAGAAACGTTCTTCTATATATGCATGTTGTAAAATTATAGTATTCTACTATCATGGGTCTAGATTACAAGCATTCTGTAACATTTCATTTTGGTAGTCGTTCTTACTTGGTGGATTGTATTGGTATTGGATTTATTAGTGAGCGGTATGTTAGTAAGACAGTGTTAGTGGTGCGTGGCACTTGTGTTGTTGGTATTCGATAGTATTATGGAATTAGGTAGGTTATTCAATGGTTGATGTAGTACTGCGAGTTTTAGTTGAGGTAGGCGCGTTGTTGGTAGAGTTAGTGTCGAGAATGGAGGAAGAGTGTTGAAGCGGTGTTGGATGGTGGAGTGGCATATGTATATGTTATGCCGGTATGAGTGTGAACTTCAAGGAGGAAGTTTGTTTTTAAGTAAGGAAGACTGTAATACTACTCATTTCTAGGCGTAGAGTACTCGGTCGAGTAAGCTGCACTCGATCGAGTGCGCCAGTCGAGTGTTTTGGTCAGGCTTCTAACATGGGGTCACTCGACCGAGTTGTCGTAGAACTCGGTCGAGTACATTGAGTCACTTGACCGAGTGTCCAGTCAAGAATGTGTTTTCTGCGGTTTCGATTAAGGTGATTAGTGAAGTATATATTATCATCGATCGTCAGTTTCTTAAAACATTTTATAAAACCTAATTACCATTCTAAACTCTCTCTAATCACCTTAATCATCTTCCAAGTAAGGATTCATCATTTTGAGCATTTGGGTTTCCCTATTTCTATATCATTTGCGTAGTAAGTCTTAATCTCTAGTTTTTAATCCATCTTGTTTAATCAGTTTTCATTGAGTATAACCTTGAAATTTGGGATTTGAGAATTATGTTATTATGGATCTTTGATTAGGGTTTATAGTGATGGTATATGACTATTCTGTGTAGGTGACGGTCTCATGGAGAATTGTTATTGATTGCTTATGTGTGATTGGATTGTAAAAAGGTAGGGTTTTTCTACTCAGTACAGTTGTTTGACTGGTTGTGAGATGAATTTTGTCTATGTGATTATTGTGGTTGATTAGTGTGATTATTGTGATAGTGGATATTGGAGGTGATGAGATGGATATTGTGAGCCATGTCGGTAGATGGTTTCACCCCTTATTTCGCCCCTGGTGACTCCCATCGCAAGGGGAATGTACACATTAATGAGCTTGCGTTCGCTCATTGCGATGTGCGGGGATTTGATGTCCATGCTGCGGTTGGGCATCGGCGGGAGTGAGCTACCTATTGCGATGGGAACTCGGCTACTCGTTGCGATGAGAGCCATTGGTTACTATGGAGATCGGAGTTGATGAAGTTGTATTGGTTTGTTCATATGAATTATATGTGATTGTATCGTTGTACTTGTGCTTAGTTGTATAACTGTCACTAATCTTGTGTGGTGTCGTGTTGTGTTTTCCTTTCTGTTATTTGTTTGCGGTGATCCATTTGATATTACAGGCAAATGGTGAGCAGGTAGTCTTATTAGGTGTTGATGATTAATTGCTGAGCTTGGGCTGGGAGCCTTGGAGGGAGCGAGTCACCGCTGAGTTCACTTAGTTCAGATGACAGTTAGTTTGATCAGTTTGTACTCTTCCGCTATTAGGTAGTTGGAATGGTATTTAGTTGTAATCAGTATTTTTACAAAGAGGTTAATAAAGTTATTTAATTTGTTCTCTTATTGTCTATTTGATATGAACTACATCGGGTAACCGAGATGGTAATGCTTCCATTTACAATGAAGGTGTTACGCATTCAACTAGTGGTTACATTAATTAAAATATTTTTTCTCTGTTTTAGTACTATGTTAATATCATCTTTTAAAGTGACATTTTTTCTGACAATGGCCTCGCCCTTTTTTATGTAGGTTGGAAATTGGTTTAATGAAGAGGTGGCGACCTAGAGAAAGTATAATCGAGCTAAATAAAATCTTTATTTTCTTCTGAATACATACCAAACAAATTGCATCATATGATTATTTTCGTATCAATTTATGGTTACTGTGTGAGCCAATAAAATAAATAATTTAGCAACTTAAACTTTAGCTAAAAAATTTCAGTATATTTGGGTTATTATATATAAAAGGCGATGAGGGTTAGATATGAGCATGTTTAATACAGAACTTGTGATAAAAGAAAGGATAGTTAATTTTATCTTAACAGATTAATGCACCTATATGAAAGATTAACATACAAATGAACTTATATGAATGATGAATGGTGTCTAATAGGAATATAAGATTATAAGTATATTGTCTTAGAATTTAATTTGGTTGATGCCTCGATGTGATGAAAATATCCATTAGTAGGCCTTATATTTATAAAAAATAAAATTTAAACTTGTGCTCTGTTGAAAAGATGTAATCCTTATCGTTTGAATATAAATCAATTGTATACACAAGTGATCACAATAAACTATTCATGAAGTCTACGGAACTCGGTCAGTTGGATACTTAGGTTAAACAAAGTGATACAATTTCATTTATCAATTATCACCAACCAACGCCTATATAAATCTCAAACGCAAATTTCAACTTGCATTTTCTACTCTCATACTCTCATAACCCACTCTACTACTTACAAAGTTTAAATCTTGATCTCACGCTTAACTACCCAACAAACAATGTCAACCAATAACAACAACAATAACAACAACAACAACATGATCATCAACAACCCCATTTCTATCACACTAGAATATAAAAATGGATCAGCCGTCCAAGTTCCGCAAATATGTGCAATTTTTAGTGGTGTATCATCAACTGTCTCTTTTAATAAAATTAAGAATCAAATACACAAAAATACAAAATATTATGTCAATTATTTGTTGACTGGCTTTTATTAACGACATAAATGTCTAGTTATGTTTTCCTTATCGGCCACATAGATTGTTAGAGATTGTTCTAGTTTATATTATATACAGCTATAATAATAAGAATAATTAATAAAAATAGTTGTTGGGAGGAAAAAAGTGGATTAATAAACTTTGTAACATATGTAGTTACATAACAAAATCCCCGTTTGACCTTCCAACTAGTTCTATCACCCATAAAATTCACGGGTTTAGCTATGTTGTGATGTTGATAGTATTATACAAATCCGGATTTACGATCAAACTAGACCGTGGGGACAAAAGGGTCTCGTAAGAAAAAAATTTTATTAATCAATGCGTATTTGTATTTTGCCACAAATACTAGTACGTTTATTTGTATTTTATCACGATTATTGTTATTGTTGTTGCTGTCTTCGATTTTTTTACGTCTTTTTTTATTGTATTCACTCCATTCCGGTCATTGGTGTTTTTCTTTTTATTGTCCTTTTATTAAAAACGGTAGATCTATGTAATTAATTCAATCAAAAAACTTTTTTTAAATAAAAATTTCTCTATTTTTATTTGAGAAATATAATTCAAGGTAGATTGAACGGTTAATATTGTTTCGGAAAATATGGTGTGAATATAAACGCTTAAGAAATAAATGATTATTTTGTCCTTCAAATTTATTCTAACAATAAAATCCAAAATTTATATAATGTCCAACTTTATCAAAATGATAATAAGAAGTATTAAGATAGGTATATAATTATTTTTATTTTATTTTTTTACGTTTGAAGATAACGATGATATTTTATGAATTAACTTATTATTTTCACTCATTTTCTATTAACCGTTGTAACGTTTAATCAANTTTTATGAATTAACTTATTATTTTCACTCATTTTCTATTAACCGTTGTATTCTTTAATCAAAATAATAATTTAAATTAGAATGATGTAATCGACAAAACAACATCAATACTCATGCAACATTGTCACGTTAAATTAAAAGGTATGTTATTTATTAGTAGTTAGTGTACAAGGAAAGTATAAATTTATATTTAACTCACTTGATAAAAATTATAAGGAATATTATATTTACGCAAAACTTTCATTGGTCGATACATTTGTAATATGTTGTTAATATTAATCCCAATAAGTTAACTACACATTAACAATTATGAATATATTAAAAATATCCACAAAATATTCTATCAGTATTAAAAATGTGAGACTAAAAAACTAATGATAAAATTTGATCAACTTAGAGTTTATTCAACCAAGTTTGACCTCGCTTCGCCATAATAGATGATCATATTTGATCATCGACGATCTCAAGTATATTCAACAACATTCGACAATGCGAATAACGAATTATACAATACAAATACGCGTCATATTCTTTCTCTTTTCTTCTACTTCACTCTTATCTATTAATTTATCGTCCAATAAATTAATTCCAACTCACCCCAAAGCAAATATATGAAGAGTTTTGGAAAATTATACTAAAATGAAATATATGGGTAAAAATGGACAAACTTTTATGTCATTTTTTTGCTAGGAAGGTGTTAAAGTTCTTATCAATTGATCATCTCTTATAGGTAAAATTTTATTGAATTGATCTCCTCAAAAGCCTCCCAATGCATCATTTAATGTCCATATATGACAAATAAAGACATAAACATTTACTTAACTGAAAGAAAATATTATACAGACGCATCAATTTGTTTACCTGTGTTATCACCTATTCACTATCGAGTAATAATAAGATACCACCAATAAAACACAACATAAAGAAAGAAACAAAACATTTAGACTTTCGGAGATGCATTTAATAAAAATCAAATATACGAAGTACGACATACAACGAGTAAAAACCAAGGCAAAACGACAAAATTACAATACAACAATATTATACACACAATAGAACTCAGTTAATTACACAAAACATGCTTAAACGAACGCGTAAAAGCTCAGACGCATAAAACAAAACCTTAATGTCTTACAGTTGATGATTCCACGACGCAGAAAACGAAACTCAAAACCCTAACATACGAAGTAAACTTTGATAAATTAACGACCAATAAAGCAAAACTAAAACCATAACAAATACTTCGTATTACCAACAACGAAACAATTGACCATACCGTAGCATAAGAAACATAAAATTGATGAAACAATTAGGTGGAAAAGAGAAGAAACCTTTCTTGTCAGGCATCTATTTGCCGTCTTTGGAGTAAAACTCGCGATACCAATGATAACATTATCTTGCCATGTTCTCACTGAAACTCTCATGTTATTCGATATCTAGGGTTTCTGAAAATTAATTAATATCACCACAACAAAACAAACTCCATATATAGAAAGATATAAATAAAATAACAGGAGAGAGGAGTAAACCTTGCAAATGACGATGTTGTCGTCGTCGTCCTTGTCGACGTTTGAGACATTCTTGGGAGGAGGAAAGTCGGCGCCATCGGAGGTGGCGGCGGAATCCTTGCCCTTGGCTTTGCTGGACATTATTGAGAGGAAATGGGGGGAGAGAGAAAGAGAGTGATACGTTAAAGAGATGTTTAAAAGAGGAGGAGAAAGGGGTGGAGGTGGTTTAGAAATGATGTCGGGCGTTGAAATATTTTAAAATGCAATTCTAGAAGGATTAGTTGGGCATTCTTGCCACCGCTTATAACTTAACTCTTCACTTGGATTTATAGTTTTGCACCTTTTTAAATAATTTACATCCGGACTATTTTTATTAACTATTTCAATTACTTTAAATTAATCAAACTCATACATTTATCATTTAAAATATTTTTCTATGATATTTTTTCAAAATCAACAAACTAAAAGAATAAAAAATTTATGTTCTCACCACTACCTGACACCTATCACTGTCAAAGGACCTTCACACCACCACAACTACCAAAAACACATTACGTTCTAACCAGTCCACCACGTACCACCTTTCAAACACCATGTGTTTATCTTCCCAAGGATCCGACCACCACCACTTTTGCTACCACTATATTTAGTTTCGACAAGAGGAAGTAACATATAGCAATTAAATAAATGGAAATTTTCCATGGTACCGTCGAACTTTGTCAGATTACACATGGTATCACTCATTTTAAGTTTCTACAGATGATACCCCTGTCTTTACCTTTTTCTTTCCTAGAATACCCTATGGCAAACTTCTGTCATAACACTATTAGTCCTATTACCTAAATCCTTATTTTATCTACTAAAAAAACATTAATACCGAAATCCCAAACCACCCATTGTCATCATCTTCGTTGTTAAATAAAAATAGGAACCAAAAAATTCCCATCACAACAGACCCAACAACCACCCTAGACCCGCCCCACCGAAGACCAGACCAACCACGCACAAGTCGGTCCCAACCCACCCTTACAACTGGAAATCCCCATCACAACCAGATCTACCCAATCGACACACCCAACCACCACATACCATTCGAGACCTCTCGTCACCACTCCTAACCATCTACAAACATGACATCACCATCCTTCTTATATATAGTTAGCTTCGACGGGAGAAAGTAACATATAACAATTAAATAAATGGAAATTTTCGATGGTACCGTCGAACTTTGGCAGATTACACATGGTATCCCTCATTTTAAGTTTCTACATATGATACCTCTGTCTTTACCTTTTTCTTTCCTAGAATACCCTTTCGCAAAATTCCGTCATAACACTGTTAGTCCTATTACCTAAATCCTTATTTTATCCACTAAAAAAACATTTAATACTGAAATCCCAAACCACCCATTATCATCATCTTCGTTATTAAATAAAAATAGGAACCAAAAAATTCCCATCACAACAGACCCAACAACCACCCTAGACCCGCCCCACCGAAGACCAGACCAACCACGCACAAGTCGGTCCCAACCCAGCCTTACAACTCGAAATCCCCATCACAACCAGATCTACCCAATCGACACACCCGACCACCACATACCATTCGATACCTCCCGTCACCACTCCCAACCATCTACAAACATGACATCACCATCCTTGTTATTCTTTCGCCACCAGTATTGGACTCAAATTTGGCCAAAGAAAACAATTCCTGACTCAAAATCATCCGTCTAGGCCATTTTCACGATTATTTCTTCAAATTCTACTCTATTTTTTGTAGATCTAAAATTAAAATCACATTTTTTAAGGAGCTTAAGTGACTCATCCGGGAAGGGAAGCAGGGGTTAGAGCGCTGGTGACGCATGAAGAAAATAAAAAAAATTGGGTGGGGAAGAGGTAAAGCAAGGTTGTCGGTGTCGGATTTGCATGGGGACAGTCGGTGTCAGATTTGCGTGGGGATGGTCGTGTCGGATTTGCGTCGAGGTGGCCGAGTCAAAGGGTGTTTTTATGTGGAGAGATTGTAGTAAGAAGAGGTGATGGGGAGAAAAGTAAAATGGTGATGGTGGTTGATATGGGGTTCGTTAGAAGTCGACGTTTTCGAGGGATTCGTTGTTTTTTGGTTCACATTTTTATTTTTTAAGAAAATGATGATAATGGGTGGTTTGGGGATTTAGGTATTAAATGTTAGTTTATTAGATAAAATAAGGGTATTATAGGAAAGAAAAAGATAAACACACGGGTACCATATGTAGAAACTTAAAATGAAGGGTACTATGTGTAATCTGCCAATGTTTAAGGGTACCACCGAAAATGTTCGTTAAATAATAGTTTCCAAAAAAATTATTCTGTGACTTTTTAAAACAAAATAAAACCCACGAATTTTTATTACATTGTTGTGGGATTGAAGAATATGTTATAAATCAACCACCACCATTATCATCTCCGACCATCAAGCCGCCATTATCAACTCTGGCCTTCAAGCCGCCTCCACTTTCACTCGCTCTCGCCATCGTTGGTCTAGACGTCTCGTGCTCATATCTCCGATAGCCATCGTATACCTTCAACCTATGCATAGTCAGTTGCGTCGCCACCAATTAGGAGTGAGCAAACAATCGGATTATCTGAACATATCCAATATCTGGTCGGAATCTGATCCAAACTTTTGGATATCTGAACCAAAAGTACCACCGTAAATTCACCACCGCTTACATATATCTCTTGATTTGTACCAACCATTTTCATAAACTTCATTAAATGAATGAAGCTTTGTAAACACGGTATTTGAATTGGAGTACTAAAGAGAGACAAGGTCTATATCGTCATCATCATTACTTAACAACATTATATCATCTTCTTCTTGTACATCTCCCTCAATGTCATCTCCTTCAATATTATAATCCACATCCGTTTCATCAATATTATTAACCCAATAACGTACCCCAAATCGGGTCTCAACTTGACTAAGTATACTTCTAAATGAGAAAGGTTGACTAATTTCATGTAGAGGTTCAATAGGTATTAAAAATCAATGTGTAAATCCATAGAGGCCGCACTCGATTGACATGCACTAGCCCACAAAGCTCTTAAATCCCGATCATTATTCAACGCACACAATTTATATCCTCTCACTTTTGGAAATTTAATCCTAATATTTAGCTCAAATTTTGTAAAATCAACTTCTAATGTATCATAGATTTCAATCTTTCACTCACTACAACTTCAGTAAGTCTCCTGGTCACAAGCTTGTGACGGGCATATCCGTCACAAGCTTCTGAGGAATATATATTATCCACATGCGTAGATAATAAAAAAATCAGAGTGCCTAAAGAGTCAAAAATAAATTTTCTTTATCTACCCAGGTGGGTTTTATTAGACACGTCACAAGTTTATGGCAGATTTTGTCTGTCTCGGAATCGAGAATTTGTACTAAAATGTTTGTTATTAGTCACAATAACAAAGGTTTCACACCCACCTTTGTATGTTACACTCTCACCTTCTTCAATTAAATCACCATTTCACCAATAAGTTAAGGGATAATTATTTACCTTCATTATTATGACCAAACAAGTATACTCAAAGAAGTAATAAAACTAAAATAAATAGGGTTGTTGATAGTTTCTAATATAAGCTTTGAATAATAATGAATAATAGATATAGATGTGCTCTTAACCTAATAATAACCAAGAATCAAAAAGACCATCGGAATAAACCGAGTAAAGTAAAGAAGCAAACACGAGTCTTCATAGTCTGATTTGCGCGACAATAGCACAAATCAGGTTCGAATGTATGTCACGTGATGCGTGCATTTTATATATGGTTTTACCCTATATTTACACGCATTTCTATGTTATTTATATGGCGACTAGCTACAAATGCCCCCGAATAGTGTACTTTGGTCCCTCTTATATTAATTGCAGGAATGAGCCGGAAAGGAGCATAATCGAGCCTAAACCTGTCCCATTTGCATGCAATTTGGATTAAGAGGAATTGGAGCCCGAAAATTATCACCTAAGGATGCGTGAGGTGGTTTCGGAAGATGTTTTGAGTTCATCTACGTTGATATAGTGCTACTGTTCTCGATCGACCAATTTAGCTGCTAAAACACGTCGATCGAGTACTTGCGTATGCTGGAAGACCTCGATCGAGTACTTGCTCTACTCGATCGAGAGGGGTACTTACTGGGTTCCTCGATCGAGTAGTTTATTTCTACTCGATCGAGAGGTTTTAACTTTTACGCAATCTTTTAGTTATCTTTCGGATATTTTATTCTGTATCTTAGAATAAGTAAGGAGAAGGAGAACGACGACAGTCTATCTCTTCTCTGGCTACTTTACTTTTGAAACCTAAAAACACCATTGCTTGGAATTCCTTTGTATTCGGTACTTTCGATGTTTAACTGGCTTTTTAATTATTATTTGCAATATTTATTCTTGTTCTATTCATCTTTTCTCCATACTCTTTCTCTTGTTTTGCTAGGCAATTTATTCATCATGTTTACTTTAATTATTTTGGATGTTTTTACTATTTCCTTAGTATTTATTATGCATAGCTAATCCTCGTATGCTAGGACATAAGGGGAGCCATGGTAATTAGGAAGACATGATTAGGTGATTAGGCTTGGCTAGAATTAGGTTTCTGTTGTTAATCACTATATTTAATAGCAACTAGCTGTTTGAGTCGGCGCATTTAGTTAGTTGCTTTGATACGCCTCGACCTAGATCGGAAGATTTGAAGGGGAAGATTTGCAGTGAACATTAAGACATTCTGATGAGGGCGGAAGCTAAGTTATTAATGTTTTAGGGCGAATAGCGGATCGGAAGGACCTTTTCACTACCCTACAGACCGAGTTCAAGTTGACCTTTGAACTTAGATTTGATCTCTATAAAACCATGGTGAACCGACTGTCCTAGCTGTTTCTCTCTTCCTGGTATATTCGTTATTATTTATTGCTTGTCCTTTATTGTTTCTTTCTCTTTATCTCTGTAGTTTAGAATCAAACAAACAACCCCCAAGAAACGGTTACTTCGACAGACTTAGTTTATTATACATTATTCCCATCTCCCTGTGGATTCGATACCCGACTGCCTCTACTACATTTTATAGAGACCGCTTGGTTTATTTTTGATAAGGTCGCGATAGCCGTGTCATCACGCATGGGTCGCATGTAGGTCGAATGTGTGTCACGAAATTCGCTGCTGCCAGCTCCTCTTCTTTTTGTCGTAAGCGCGCATGAATAATGCGACATATGCTCGAGTTAACTTCCTAAGTTTCCCGGGCCATCTATGCTCGAACTTTGTTACCGTCTTTGACAAACAAAACCGACCCACAAGTTCTTTTTCGTCGTTTCCAAACTTCATCCTCTATTTTGGGATTCAAGTTCCACCATTGTTACTTTAACTCGGCACCGATTTCTCAAATCCCATTACAAACTCTACCAAATAACTAAAGAACAAGTGTAACCGGTGGTTACATGATATAACTCACAAAGTAACGCTTTTGACACTTTAACTTCACCAATTCGATCCTCTTAATACATACTAAAACCGTCTACTTTCCCACACTTAGATCTTTACTCGTCGTCGAGTAAGCTCAAAGGGTCCAATAAAATCAAACCAACACCGATCCCCAGAAGTATGGGAAAATCAATAAGACTCACAATGAAACTGATAAAGACGGTTTTCCTGTAACACCCCCATACTCCAAGTGCCTTACCAGGACCACTTAAGGCATGAGAATGCTACCATCTCGGTTACTCGAGGCAATGATAATCAAATGGACAATAACGAAATGCACTTAAATAGCAATAAAGTTTAAAGTGATACAACCGACTCCAAAACTGCGAAAAGAAATACAAAGGTTCTCAAAACTGTCAACTACTAAACAACTAAAAAGTGTTCGACATAGCGGAAGACTTCTTAAACAGCAACGTGGTGACTCATCCCAGCTAACCCATGCGCATCGTCTCATACCTGCTCAAACACTGCTCACCATCCCCGAATGGATCACCACAGTTTTTAAAACATTTAAACGGGGTCAGTAATAATTACACAAAAACAA
>LHUT01003596.1:0-10547 GCA_001412135.1 Silene latifolia subsp. alba
TGTTTGTCTACGTTTATTTTTACCAAAAATTATTATTTTTTCTTTTTTTTTTTTTCCTTTTCTCTTTTTTAAATATTTTAATAAAATAGTAAAAATCGTAACGGGTCCGACTCAATTACTCTTAGAAAAAAATATTAAAATGGAGCCGTCTTCATGTATACAGAAAAATAAAAAAAATTAATAAAAAAAGTTTCTAATGGTCCTATTATTAAATATATCTTAAAATTAATTTTATTCGGGGTATTATAGTAAGTTATTTTCCTTTTGTAAAAAAAAAAAAAAAAAAAATGACTATCGGATGTTCAGATCCTTCTCAAAATAACGTAGAAGTGAGCATACATCAAATTTCGTCTATTACCGGCACGGTCCGCAAAGTAATCTTAATAAGGTCTCTATTTCAAATCTATGTCGATTTGGTAATTTCGAGTCAATATTATATTGCAGAGGAGATTGCAGTGCGAAATTCGAGACATTTTATTTCTTGCTTAGCTGACTCAAAAAATGTGGATAATAACCTTCAATTAACTGAATTTCGACGATCTTTTGAAACCGAAAATATATTTTGCTAATTCCTTTTCTATAGCGCCATCAAATCTTAAAATGGCAAATGCATGTTCGGATCCCTCTTAAAACAACATAGAATGAAACATACAACTTAATTACGTACTGCTTTATCCATTTGATTATCTTTTCTGTTTTTATAAAACATATTTTAATTAAATGTAAACAAAGATTCAAATGCACAGATGAATATTATGTAGTCAACTTTTTACTTATTATAAGCCTTTCGACCATTGGCCTAAGGGAAGTAACTTATGCCTGAAAATGATCTAATTCAAAGTGACCATTACTCGGAAAAACTCAATGCTAGGACATTTGAAATAAAGTCGAAATCCTAAATACAAGAAACCTAAAATTACTTATGGGATGATGAGAATCTTGAGATTAATTAAAAAAACAAAAATTGTTAAATTTGTAATTATTGGACGTTATTTTCATAGTTTTTCCCCACACAATATTCTTTTTGCATTAATTTTACACTATCGAAACACAATCATGAAAAGGAAAATAAAAAGAAAACAAAGCATAAAGCTAAGACATACAAGAATCATAGAGCCACATATTATTGATGAAACATTCGGGCCTATTGTTCGTACATACCCAAAGCGTAAGCAAGTGCGTTATGCTTTGTACGTATTCGTCTTATTCAGCCCCATGTTGATTGCCTACACCAGGTTGTGCTTTGTTTAGATTATTATTATCATACACTCCTAGTTCGTACCCGATTAGTTGATAATAAGTTTTTCTTAAAACGGTGATATGTGCTTTAACCTTAAAACGTGTTATATATTTTCACTTGTATATATATGACAAATCTCTTGTTATTTCATAAACATCATCCTTTTATCTCATATGCCATTAAACCTATCAAAATTGACCCGACTCAACACCCGAACTCAAGACCCAAACTTGACCTGAACCTGAATTAACCTGACCTAAGTATAACTCGAACCGAATGTTTATTGTTGCAAATTGATTATAGGATTATTATCCATAACTAATTTGATAATAGTTTACCTGAAATCGAAATGACCCTACCCGGCCCGCATTCTTTCAAACCCGAATCTGAATTAAGCCGTCCCAAAACCCGATCCAATTGACGAGTTTGTCAGATATATCTACCATACTTAACGTACTTGTTTTAAGTTTAAAATGTTTATTTTTCACCTGGCTAAATTTAAATTTTAGCTTCGCCCCTGATTTCAAGTGAAAAACCGATTATTTGAAAAAATAGAATGAAGAGCAAATTGGTAACATGGGAAGACAAGAATTTTGCACAACTAGGTAATAAATTAATACAACTTTCATATAACAAAAAATAAAAATGTCATAGCAGACATCTCCAATTGTGCATGGCTGGCTGCCAATGAGGCAATGACTACACTTTAATTTCATAATTATAATTATAATATCTGCACAGTCCACATGATTCAAATTATAATTAAAAAAATACATTTAATAAATCTACAAAATGATTATTGTGACACCAACATATGAATTATACAATGTATGTATGACTTTATTGAGAAACATTGTCAGATATAATTACGTATTTTGTTATCAGATTTTGTCGAGGATTAGATGCTAGAAATATAGACAAAGAGAAAATGATAACGATTTTATTATTTTACAAATTATTATGCAATATGCAGTATTTTGGGAAAAATGGTATGTTAGGGCGACTGACATTAAGCTATTATAATCAAATATTTGTGATTTGTTGTAATTTCTACTATGCATGAATCTGGACTTTTGAGTTTACTATCAACATATTCATGCATCTGTACGTGTATAATTGCATGGGTGTTTTTCTCGGGTGATGGTTAGCGATTAATATAGCAGAGACGGAACTAAGCACGGGTCGATCAATCAGGCTATGATCTTGATGGCTTTTTGGAAAAAAAAAAAAAACTAATACAATAACTACTTTTTCAACAAAAAATTAAGTATTATTAGAAATACAAGTAAAACTTATGTTTCGGCCCTAGGTAAAATTTATACCTAGCTTTGTCCCTGAAGTTGATGAACTAGTCTCACAAATTTTGGCGACGAGCCAAATGGCGGTACAAAATCCGAGCACACGATACATGCCCAAGATGTGTGGCTTATTGTCATCTGAGCGACAATTTAAAACTAAAATAAAATAAAATTCTCAAGTTTGAGATCGGAAAAGTGAATTTATATTGTACATTTTACAATGAAAAGACAGTTCAACGTACTAAATACCGTATACCTAAAATGCATGACTGACTCTATGTCGACTTTTGTTTAATTTTGTTGGTATTTGTATCGTAGGACTTTATGTTATTTTTTGATCGAATAATAAAAATAAAAGTTGATTTAGAAAAAGAAAGTGTGACTTCGCCATATAATTAGGCATTGTGAAGTCCAAGAGGACGACCTGAAAGTTATATAAACGTACAACATGAAGTCCAAGTTTTCGGCATTTACGTACGACGACCATGCTGCTATAAAATCAAATCAAATCATAATTGATATAAAGTAAGATTAAGGAATTTTGCTAAAATTGATCTTACGCATTATGCATGGGACTACTATGACTATCTAATATAGTCAATTAATCTTGTAATTAATGTACGGAAGTATATAGTTTATTAGTACCAAATTAAAATTGGTCAAGGTACATGGTAATAATAAATTATTAAAATGAACCAACTATTTTCCAAAAACACCTCGATGGCTGAGAGTTACCACGTTCAAAAATCAGATACGAGTACAATACAATTATACAGGCAGGCATATATGGACAAAGTCCATCCATATATAGAAGACTTGAAATATACGACATGATGAACGTAAGTCTTACATTTTACAATCATAATTCATAAACTACTACTAGTAGTACCTAATTACCTATATATTTACCTTGGAAAAAAAAAGTTAATACATTTATAAACTTGCTTGTTAAGGATATTGACTTTTTATTTTTACCACTTGACGATCTAGTTCAATTATAAATCAAGTAGGGTTACTCAATGGTGAGCTATGATTCAAAGTAGGAATAGCAAGAGATCGGATCTAGGGTTAGATCCACTCATACTCGGACCCGTACCAAATCCAGACCCATAAGGGTCTAAATCAGCACACCCATACGCAGACCCGCACTACTCTTTTTCGTTATTTAGAGGGAGAGAGATTTACTGGTATATCACATTTATAGTCTACTCATCTAGGTCCCTAACTAATGAGAAAACTAAAATTATCATACAGCTAGTACTTTCTATCAATAAAACAGAGCAAAATTTTATTATAATAATAAAATGAGCATTTTCATTGAATATATATAGGCCATGTTCTTTTGAACTGACATGGTTTGAACTGAACTGAACTGAACTAAAATTAAGTCCAAAAGAACATGGCTATAATTTACAATAACATACGAAGTAATACACTAAGTAAGAACCCCAGTGAGTTCCCCATTCTTCTCCAAAGCAGTGACAGAGCCACGATTTGCAATTTAAGGGGCAAACGAGTGATACTGAAAAATAAACTAATCTATTTTTTTCCCTCGCTGAAAGTTCGATTAAAACCTAGCCTCCCTCGCTTCACCGCCGCTCCAAGACATTTAGTTTACCTAATAAGTATGCCATACCTTTTAACTTATTATCAACAATTTCAACACAACAAAAACACATCATTTCAACAAATAGTACAAGCATTAGTACTATAACATCGGTGGATTATTTAATCAAAATTATAACTCGTAATGTTGTCGGTATTGGATGGCTAAGTTAGTTCCAAAATAAATTAAAAAAGTAGATTAAAAAGTCTAAATAAGCATGTGTTACATTTTGAAAGTCAAGTCAATGATTTGGGGTGTTGTGAAGGGCTTGATTCCTCAACTAAAATAATAACTTTAATTAAACGTATGGATGCCACTAGTGCATAAGGTTGCCTAGTGGATGTTTAAATCTAAAGGTTTTCTGTTGGATTTGGGAGTTATAACTACGCTACTTGTTGTTATCTTAGACTATTTTGACACCACTCTACCGACTACTCAACAATCCGACTATTTTTTGTAATAATAATAACAAATTAAAGGGGCAAAAATGATGAAGAGCCAAATAGAGACACCTCCCTCATAGCATTCTCTCAAGTGTGATTTATATAAACAAATATCTAGTCGATTAGGTGATAGTGTGATACAGAGTCTCGATTCTAAGCTTGTGTGATCAGATGATACCGAGTCTCTATACTAAATTCTCACCTTGTGTGATCAGATGATACCGAGTCTCGATTTTAAGCTTGTGTGATCAGATGATACCGAGTCTCGATACTAAATTCTCAGCTTGTGTGATCAGATGATACCGAGTCTCGATACAAAATTCTCGTGTATTTTAGGGTCTATCGATCTAATGGTACAATGTTGTTAAGATGGGGATCCTACTTTGGATCGATCAAGGTACTAGGATCGAATCGGTAGGATCGATCGTAGAATCGCAAGATCCTACTTATTAACTTAAATACGTAATTATGTTAACAAAATATGATAAAAGGTTGTGTTTAAATCTCAAAACACTATTATCTTACCAGGAACCAACAAATTTTTCTAGTTAATAGTAGTTTTCTATCTTATGGTCATAAATAAAATTCTACTAACCGAAAAAATTAATATATTACTAGTGTAGGATCGGATTGTAGAACCAGGTTGAGATTCTACTTTAGAAAAAATTGAGATAAGTTCAATCGTATGATCCTACAAAATTAAGGTCCTACCTAGGATTAGGATCGGTCACCACTTTTTGGATCGTAGGATCGTAAGATCCTACAATTCGGATCGGGATTTTAACAACAATGTAATGGTATGTATATTATCTTTGTATCACCTGGTGATGTCAGCTCAGTTTTCAATTTATGTTAATTTCATTTAATTTGAAAAGTTGTATATGATTAATTTTAATTAATTTATTTTATCATTTGCATTAAATTAGAATTTCTTAATACATTGACGACTTGACGTGGATGATATTATAATTTTAAATTAAAGTTCTCTTAATCTATATAATATATTTGTATATATTTAAATAAATTAATGACAATATTTGAAATAATGTTTTAGAACAGAAAAAAGTTAAATGTAGAAAATATACAAAAAAAAAATTCAACTATCAACAGGGACGAAATTAAGCACAGCTTGATTAAGCCATCTCCCGGGTGAGGTTTTCGGGAAAAAAAACATACACAATTACCACGTAGAACTTGAACATAGCTTTGTTCTTGACTATCAAGGCAATATTTTCATGTTAAATTTTTAAGTTCGTTAAGGCCGTGTTCTTTTGGACTTAATAATTTCAGCTCATTTCAGTTCAGTTCAGCTCCATTAAATTCAATTTAGTTTAACTCATCTATTCACAAATTAACTCTTAATTCAGTTCAAGTCAATTCAGTTGTATTCAGTTCAGTTTAGTTTTTTTTCAGCCGAGAATAACAGAATTTAAGGATTTAGTTTTACAAAATGATATTTATAGACGGCGAGGAAAAAATCTATTAATATCATCTCACTTATTTTCAGCACCTATATAATTGAATTTCCAACTAACTTACGAAACAAGTAGGTTTTCGCATTGCGATTTATTAAATGAAACAATTAAATATCCTACATAATTTGACCAAATGAAACACTATAGTCCGTACATAAATGGCAACCGTAACCCTAATGCAACAATAATAAATATATACCCATATGCAACCTGAATTATGTCGATGACGTGTTTCTTTAAAGATATTGTTGAAATTTAAAACCATACAAGAAAATAAATATTTAAATAATTGAAAATAAAATAAAATAAAGTCAAAGTCGTTTATTTTGTATTGTGGATTTGGTTGTCTACAATACAATACGATTATCTGTACAAAAGGAAAAGTCATGCATGTGCATCATATATTCATACTCAAGTTGCAGATATTATTTTACAAGATTCAGACGTGTAACCTACTTCACTATTGATCGATGTTCTATTGTTTCTAGTTAAGAGTTGTAAATATTAATTAGTTGTTGATAATTAAGTGTGTGATTATAATTAGGTTAAGAGCGCAACACAGAGATTAGGAAAATAGACCGTGTTATCCAATAGTTTCCTATTCAGTACTAGCATCTTATATAGTACAGTGTACACCGCAACATTTTCTGTAGGATTACACGAGTATGGTGATATTAAAATTGTGATAATAACTAGCTCTAGAGCGCAACATAGAGATTAGGAAAATAGACAGCGTTACTAGCATGTTATATATAGTACAATACTCCGTAACAACTTTTATAGGATTATATGAGTATGCTAATATTGAAATTGTCATAATAACTAGCTCTAGAGCGCAACATAGAGATTAGGAAAATAGACAGTGTTACCATCTCGTGGTTTTCTATTCAGTACTAAGACTACTAGCACATTATGTATAGTAACAATATCGATAGGATTATAGACAAGTATGGTAATATTGAAACTGTGATAATAACTAGGTTTAGAGCGTAACATAGGGAATACGATTATGTTATTTAATATTCTATATGAGTATGGTAATATTGAAACTGATATCATACAAATATGGTGATATTGAAACTATGATAATAAATGGGTTTAGAGTGTAACATAGGAAATATGCTTATGTTATTTAATATTTTTATGAGTATGGTAATATTAAAACTGATATTATATATTATTATAATAGCGTTATCTAGAGGATGATATGAGTAGGATAATAAGCGAGTTTTTAAGCTTAGCTTTTGCCACCAGTTACCACTAACACGTACAAATACACAACAAAAGGTTACAAATTTCTTTCTTTAAAGACATGAAAATATCTCATTTTTTATTCATTGTCGCAAAAATGTACTACTAGTAGTACTTAATTAACATATGTTTGCACCAAATTAATCAAAGCTAACCAAAGTTTGTAGACAACCAAATTTGATTGACTAATAATCATAATATAGAAAGGGGCTGGTCAGTTTTCCCATTGCTTTTGAACTAAATTCTTTCCATACCGCTATTGCTCAACTACATTAATAAACATGCACTACTTCTCTTTATCTAAGCTAGATATTCGTTTTATATTCGATTTTGTTAATATTTCAATGTTATTATTTACCAAAATATATGTTTATTGTTTTGACGTCCATTTAAAACTAATTATCGACAAGAAAACCATGTAATCAGGTTTTTTTTTGCCGGTCTCAGGCAAAGCTTAGTAGGAATAGTAGGATAGCTTACCCTTTTGTTTTTTTACGTTGACAGAATAAACAGTACAACTGGTCATTATTTTATTAAAAAAAAAGGGTAAAACCGCTACTTCAGCAAACAGCGGCTTTGAGTTTGCTAAGATTTTGAAAAAAATTAATGGCATAGAACCATCGGGGACAATTAGTTTCAAATGAGCGTCAAAATAATAAATAATTAAAGAAATGAAAGCCAAAAAAAAAATCTTCCTTTTCTCTCAATTTTTGAGTTTCTTTGAAAGTGTAACGAGATAAGTATAGAAGTATACGTATTATTATATCATGCATCTCTTGTTATTTTTATTCACAAATTTGCCTTTTTTTGTTTCGTTTTCGTTATTTTACCCGTCTCATAAACTAATTTCTTTAATCTCACTCAATAAACGTAAAAAAAGTGGATTAAATCAGGAAGCACTATATGAATTTGTTGTTGGCCCTTGGATTTTTGCCAAATAATTAAATAAATTCGATAAATTAAACAATTTAAATCTATGTTCCCGTTATTGAGTAAATTATGATTACTACAAATTTACACAAACAACAACTTGCACAAGTGCATCTACGTACGATTATTCTACTTTTCTAACAGTTATCTTCAACATTGAAAAATTCAACTAAAAAAAAATATACCAAATTAAATATAAAAAATAAAAATAAAAATAAATTATTGTCACAAAGCAGCAATAATCATCTGCTTCTTACAACTTGACTCCATACCCAACAACTCCACTTCCCTTAATCTTTTACCGTTTTCATTCACTTTACAAATATCCACCCCAAATAAGCGGAACATTTGGGCCGGGCGTACCGTTTCTACTACTGGGCTTTCCATTACCTGGCCCAACACCTCTACTACTGGCTCAGACCCGGATCTAGACCCGATGATAGTTGCACCATTCCTTGGCTTCCAGTCAATGTACAGCTGTCTGTCTAAACCGGTTGATCTTTGGAAGGAGACTACGTCTCCGGCTATGAGATTCTTTTCTTTGACGAACCGGCTCCAGCCTTTGGTTAGTACGTAGCTTTGGCTACTGTTCCAGTACGAGTAGCGAAATCTCCAGACTTTCTGTTCTACGTCTTCGAAGTTAAGCAGCACGCCTTTGGAGGAGGAAGGTGAGGAGCACGTCCCGCTCCCGTGGAGCGGGAAGTGCTTCTCGGCGTGCTGCTTAGGGATGACCAGGCGATTCAGCTTTCCCACGTCGCTTGGGGTTACTACTTTTTCGAATAGCTGATCTCGCCTGGTCATCCCCTGGTGACATCCTCCGACATTATTCATGTCGGAGGATGTCAGTCTGTTAAACGACCCAGATGCCCTACCGTCCAGCATCTGCTGTCTTAGATTCCGTCTGTTCTGATTGAGCTCGTCACTGTACGTATGTTTCCTCAGCATATCGACCACCTCAGCCTTAGATTTTGAATTCAAAAACCTGAGCTCAGTCGCACCGGTCTCCTCATCGGGAGACAAAGGCTTAAAATTGGTCACAGCGTCGCGGCCCCGATATCTCTGGGCCGCGACGTCATAAGACCTAGCAGCCTCATCCTCTTCATTGAAAGTACCGAGCCACACCCGTTGGTGTTTCTCGTAAATTTGCGCCCCCCAGCGCCCATTAGGCTGGGGGACAACACCCTTATACTTAGATGAAGGTAGTTTCCTCGACTCGGCCTCGATCCCGTTTTCCGTGTCAATAACCACACTCGTCCCACTACCCATCCGGTAAAGGCCGCCTCCTCCTCCGGAGCCGGCCTTTACCTTTAAGGAAAGATTAGGAAGTACAATAATATCATTATTATTATTATTATTGTTGTTGATATTATTGTTTTTTGAAGGAGTGTCAATTGTTGAAGAACTCTCATTATCCATGCTTGATTCCATTAATTATTTTTTTTTTTCTTGGAGAAAATTGTGAAGAAAAATAGGTTGATTTAGTCTTTAGGTTGAGTTTATGTTGGGTGTAATTTGAATGAAGTAGAGAAAGCTTTGGAGGGTATATATAAGGAAGATTATTCCATAAAAAGGCAAAAAAAAAATTATGATATTTCTATTTATTAAATATATTAAATTTATTTAAGGAAAAAGTAGTATTTGGTGTATGGTGTATTGGTGTGCAATATAATAATCATACTAGTAGTAGTATTATACTAGTATTATTATACTACTAGTATTTGTTAAATTTGTATGAGGATAGATGACTATGGACTAGTATGGGGGGCGTGGGTCAACTGTTAGGAAGATTCAAGGATAGAGATAGTGAGAGATGCTCCAATTTCAACTTTTTAATTTGTTGTTTTATTAAAATAAATATTTAAAATATGTTTTATAACACAAGGGTGACAATTATGAAGAAATTAACGTATAGATTACGTAATGCAACAATAATACGGTGTACTTTGTATGAGCTTTGTTATAGTTTTATTAAGGTAATTTTCTATTTTAAATCGGAAGTGAAAAATTATGATAGTAATATTAAGTAAAGACCTTACATAATGAATGGAAAAAGTACATTCTGTATAAGTATATAACACTCAATTAACACAGCTCTATTATTATTTGAAACAAAATTTTAAACGAGATTAAGAAAGAAGAAGGATATATTGTATTAAGACAATATCATTACACATAATTAGCCATCAAAGATCTGTTTTACAAACTTTTTATATAGTTTCGTTTATACAAGAGTTCGTATCGTAATATATATAAACCTTCTATATTATAAGGAGGATATAAATTACATACTCCCTCC
The DNA here is from genome assembly GCA_001412135.1 of Silene latifolia subsp. alba. Lineage (NCBI taxonomy): Eukaryota > Viridiplantae > Streptophyta > Magnoliopsida > Caryophyllales > Caryophyllaceae > Silene > Silene latifolia. The sequence goes on from LHUT01003596.1 coordinate 10,540, forward strand.
ATTCAACT
>LHUT01003599.1:0-12545 GCA_001412135.1 Silene latifolia subsp. alba
TAATGATTTTAGTATCGATATATTAACATTGTTTCTACAACTTACACGAAATTTCAGTTTTATGACGTTATTATATAAAATTATGTATTGATATTTTTACTATGGAATCGGATCGTAAGATCGTAAAATCGTAGGATCCTATCCCTATAAATTTTCAAATGAATAGGATCGTAAGATTCTATAACCTTGGTAGAATCGTAGGATCCATGATCGATCAGACATTATTTTAAAATCGTAAATTCGTAGAATTACAGGATCGAATCGCGATTCTGACAACAATGCTTAGAGCCTTAAAAGTAGAGGTGGCCAACCTGCAAACCCTAGCTCGACACGCTGCACGCCACATTAGCTTAGGCTGCTTGGCCCATCTTATGGTTTAACACTTCAGCAAATGTTGGGTTTCACACCAGGGCGGGGCATTGTCAAGCATTGTTAGCCTCTCCTTGGCTCGTCCCGCTTAAAAGAAGAAAAATAACAAGCCTGGCGCACCAGTAATAGGGTCGTGCTCAAGCCAGTGATTTCGAAGCACATACAACACATGAGTAGTGTCACGCCCGACCCCAAGGCCACTGGTACCCGATCAGGCCTGTGGGCACCTCTACTTAGAAGAGCCATCCACAACGCAAATTGAGAGGTTTGTAAAGATTTTCGAATAGGTAACTAAACTAGCAAAAAATAATGGTTGTCAATTAAAAATTTGTTCTATCTCTCTCGATCGTCCCAATGGCCTATGGGTGGAGTTAATTTGGGTGAAGAAGCTTGTGTCCATTCCACCGTACTCCATCAACATGTTTCTGGTACCCAATCCAGTCATTTCACCAGTTGTAGTTCTTTAGTAAAAACTTATACTCCTATGTGTTATCATGTTTTGTTTTATATTGTAATATATCGGCATGGTTCATAAAGTCATGATACTGGAATGTAAAACAATCTATTCTCGACTTGCCGTCGTCTGAAAAAAATGTTATATCTAAGCCAAAGAGCAAGATACAATACCCTTATTCGACTTGCCGTCGTCCGAAAAAAAATGTTATATCTCAAGTCATAAGCCAAAGAGCAAGATACAATACCCTTATTAATTACCCGAAAGTATGGCTAGGCTTACGTGATAGTGATAGTGAAGGCGTGAAACGTGATACTATGGCACGTGTCCAAAAAACGCATCAACTATAGAAATAAACTGTCATCAATTCCGACTTCCTTTACACCAAAACTCCAAAAGAAAAATGTGCAATACAAATTAATAAAAAATTTGCATGACACAACTGATTGAATTTAATACAGATGAAGGACACAAAACTACATTAGACAAGCTCTAGCTGAGAAAGTAAGCATGTACTAATCACAATGAATAAAGTTGATCTGCACACTATTTGGTAGCTTTCATAGACATATATGATCTGATGACTTGTTTACTTCTTTTACTGTGTCACACAGCATGAGCAACAAGAGAAGCGAGAAAACCACGAGGAAGACGGAGCTGGTGTTGGAGCTGATGTTGGTGTTTTTGGTCCCTCTTGATCTGCATTTTCTGTATTCTTTGACCCAGCCCGACTTTGGCCTGAATTTACTGATTTGTCCTTGTCCATGTCTGCAAGCCTGCAATTCAATCCGGGATTAAAGCAATCAATCCATCTAGTAGACTAATATCGATACACAAATGAAAGAGTTTGAAGGCTAATCACAAATATGATGTCAACTACGATTCTACAAATGTAAACTAGAAGAAAGCCGTAACCTCAATGATTCCCTTCCTAATGAAAGAGAAAGAGCCATTACTCCTCGCCTTTGGAATATGAGGGGAATTCATGAAATAAAGTAAAATGACTCACTAAATTGTTTTGCTTATTGTTCACGAAGTAGCAATTAGTCAACATAACTCTCATCCCAGTTTTGACTAGGGTTGTCGGGAAACAACCCCTTTGTGTTTTTAACACAAGTGAAGCCTGTCCGTCATAGGCGGGAAGGGGAGCCTTTGAGGCACTATTGTGATCTATACCAAACTTTGCCAATCAGTATAGTTTAATTGATAAAGAAAACAAGGACATTGTTGACAACTTACACTGGAAACGCAAAAGACTGACCACTTGCATCAGAATGATGTGGGGATACACAGGTTGAAGGCCGAACCTCATCCGACGCAGAGGATCTGCCTTTCGTCTGATCCTTCATTTCGGGTTTTAGATCATCTTTTCGGGTACTAACAGTCAAACCCGGAGCCCCGACATGCTCATTTACCTTGCTTTGACTAATTACCTCAACATCAGCTGGTCTGTTAACCACAGGTGGAGTTGTAGAAGATGCCTTGAAATGATTAGCTATAACTTGTTCTCCTGATTTATGTGTATCCAGGGGCACAACCGTCGGTTCCCCTGATTTGAGCACAATTCTGGGTGAAGGAGGCGGCAATTCTCCGGATTTACGAATATCACCAGGTCCTCCATATGTACCAAGTTCACCAGATTTTAACCAGCTAAACTGATCTCTAGTGAAGCTCATATTCCCAGTATGGATACTAAACAGCGATTCATTGGAAGCCGTGCTCCAATCAGGGTTAGGGTTGCTCGATTTGGCAAAAACGTGAGCCGGAATCCTGTATCCAGACTCATCAGGAGGTCGCTCCATCACCTGAACTGACGGAGTTTCTAATGTTGATGTGCCACCTGGGGTTGCTGGAGGCTCTGATTCTTCATTATTAAGTGCAAAGCTACCTACAAAAAACAAAACTCGTCATCCTTTTTTAAGACGACTTTTACTTTGGTGCCATGAATTTAGCTAATTTCACTTTGGTGTTATAAGGTTTATGCAATGTGGCGCTTTAGCGACTTCATGCAAGGAAAATTTCTCACTTAGCACAGTTTAAATTCACCTAAATTATCGTCGTTTAAAGCAACATATAGAGTAGAAATTAACATTTAATAAGTTACCAAGCTGAATTTTACATGCATCCACAAAAGTATAAAACACTTTGGATTTGGATTAAAATTATGTTCTTTTATACTTATGGCAACTAAGTGGAAATCACTCGAGCTGTCAAACAGTCAAACCCCCGGGAATACAAGAGGGATTTGTGAACCTTGAATGCACCAAGTGGAATTAGCTCAAACCTTGTGACACCAAAATGAAAATTTCCCTTTTTAAGAAGTCGGACTTACTGTAAGACATGAACTCACCGTGTTCATTTATCTCCAATGGATATGAATCGTCAAAGGAAAAGTCAGATGAAGCTGATTTGGGTGATGACACCGAAGAAACTGAGGAACACCCTAGCCTGTCGACTGGGATAGTATCATCACCTCTTTTAATTGCATCATTTTCAACCACACCTCGAGGTTCCATCACTTAGAAACAGCTTGATGCTTCTCTAATGTTCATGAATATATCAAATAGCACACTGAATTATAGCAAGAATAAACAATATTATAAGTATATAATGTGGAAGATGAGCTCAAACCAACATATTTGTCTGGGTTGATAGGTACACAACAATCCCACAGAACATTAATTGTCGAATAAAATGGGAGTAAGATGGTCTTTCTAAAGACTCACTAAAATAGGAAACGCAAACAAATGATTGAGACGGAACAAAAAGAATGTAGTATAAACAAATGGAGGAGGCAGATATGAAAGTTACAAATGCTCCAAAGTCCACACCATCATTGCCAGGTAGTGAAGATATTTTAAAAAGAAACTTGTACGGTGTACTTCGTAATACTTTAGCCAGGCTAACGGATACCAGTCTGAAAAAGGATCTACTCATAGTTGTTGATGACTAAGACTAATGACCATTTCTAGAGAAGATTGACATGATCAGCTGTTCATATACTCCATATTTAATATACATGTAAGCATTGGCCAAGTTGCCTTTGAAACTGTAAATTAATGTATGTTAAAAAATATTAAGGACTATTAAGACAAAAAGTACCACAAGCATCTAGTTGCATCATAATAAAAAATCAATGACAAAAGACTCACAATCATCCGAAATATTAGCTTCTCCATTTGACTGAATATCAAAGTTGATTAATCGTTAATTACGCTCAAATTCAGCTAGATTTACCAAAACATTCGCCTCAATATTCCCTCTTTGTTCATATAAGGACACAGGCTTAGTGCATTCAGTTTACACATTTTAGCAGAGAATAAAAGCATCATGTAATGCTCCTTGAACCAATATTAACAACCAGGAGAATGCCAAAATGGATAAGGACAGCATAACAGTAGTCAAGCACATGACTGCACACGAGCTTAAGTTCTATTATGAGCTTTTGTTCACACTAGAACTAAATCGACTGCCTTTTGGAATGCATACCACCGATGCCAATGAGGATTTTGTTCTGCAATTAGTTTATAAAACTTCCAGCATGCAATTTGACATCTCATGAGCTTACTGATGAAACAATAACAATTTTTACATATTCCTTGATCGCAACATCTATAAAACAAAAGCTTTGAATTATAGAAAAATAATATTTCCACCAATATTAAACTTAAAATGTATGTCCGCCCACCAACCAAAGCATAAACTTGGGCAAGAAACCCTACCTATGTAGCATCGGCTCTCAAGCCCGAATAAAATAACAAAATATTTCAATAGACAAGCAATTTGAAGACTAAATATAAAGGGTTAATTACCTAAGGTTGGTGTATGGAACTTGAAACGAGGAATAAGACCCAGAAAAGTAATGATGAGACTGTTGATCCCAACAGTGCAAAATGACGAAGCCAACGGGGGGAATCAACAGTCCCAAATTATTTGTTCCAAAAATGTGGAAAAAAAAGGAAAGGAATTTTGGGATTTTTCTGGGTGAAGAGAAAGCAAAAGGGGAGGGAAAGAGAGATAAAAGGCAGGGGAAAAACAGTGCTAAAAATAGATGGCAGCCTGCAAAAGTGACAGAAATGATGAGAAATTGGGTAATTAAATGCCTTGAAACGTATATTCTTGAAAATTTCTCTATCAAAATAAGTCAAGATAAGGATCAAAACAGCAAGAATTTGGCCTAAAATTTGCAAATTTTGGTTGCAGTTCTTGCTGCCTTCTCTAACTAACTTTTGCCAACGTGTTTCTGTTTTACATTGGGCTGTACAAACTTTCAGTTAACCTTAGATCTGTCTGGGGTAATTATAAAATGATAGTAAGTCCTTTATAAATTAATCATCGTCTTTTTGATTCTAAGTTTTTATAAAAGAAATTCGGATTTTGATTTTAAAACCTATAAGTTTAACTAGCTTTTGTATTATGTTTCACTCCCCTTTTGTTTTTCACTTTTTTCTTTTCTCTTTTTTTCGCATTGAGGTGTGCGTTCACCGACTTCACCCATGGACGGTTCCAAAGGATGATTCATGACAGCCGACCCCAAATTATTTTGGGATTAAGGCTCTGATGTTGTTGTTGTTGTTGTTTTTGACTTCGATGATAAATTTGATCATTAATTTCAAATATAAGAAAAATTACGATCTTTAAACTTGTCATTTCTGATCTATTAAAACTAAACTCTATTCATACTACCAATTAGAGAATATTTGTAACTATAATATAGTATGTTGTGAGATAAATATCGTTCCAAGTCAACATTGTTTGACGATCAAAATAAAATGGGACAGTATAAACGAGATAGACGGAGTAATAGTTATAAGGTCAAATCTATTTTCAATACCAACGGATTTGAATCCAACTCATACCAATCGCAGCCAAAATTTAAGATCTAGATCCACCTATGAACATTAGGTCAATGGATCCGAGTCATCAAAATCCATCGCCATCCTAGATATTACCCTCCACTCCTTATTATCAATACATTTTAATCTCTTGTTTTTATTGCTCCATTACTCCTTAATAATTATCCTATAAGGCTTGCTTACAAAGTGCTAATTGTTAGGGGGTAAAGGAGCTCAAAACAAAGGAGAAACTGAGGGAAATGATTGTGCTGAAGGGAAAATAAAGGGTGATGAGAGGGCGAAAGAAAAATTATTGTCCTCCGGGAAGACCGTCCTCCTTACACTTAAAACAATCCATCAAATAGAATATTATAAAGGCTTAGGTTTAAGGAGTACGGTCCTCCCGGAGGACAAAAAAAATTTAAAAAATTTTTCAAGGAGGAAAAGGGGGTCGTTGAACTATTGTTGTCATAACAGAATAATGCATGACGCCAATACCTTAAGGGCTAATGGGGAAGGGGGTAACTATTATAGTATTATCCCTTAACGGAGTACTTATCAAACTATCTTCATCTCCTTCCTCTATTGGCCGCCACTACTCCCACTTACTTTGCAATGTTATTGTCCTCCATTACCGCGGTATTAATTATCCCCAATCCAATAAAGCCCTTAATCTATTTAAGTAGAGATTTATAGCTCACAACATAACCATGGTCGTTACCATAGGCTCTCGTTACAATTGAGGTAAGGTAATTAAATGTAATCAGTCATCTGAACCTACATAATAAGTTTGATCAACTGGTGCTGACAAGAGTTTAATTAAAAGGCGTAGAACATGTCGAAACTGAACTAGATAAAGCTGGATGAAAGCAAAACAAATTAAGATGGTCCCAGCTTTGAACTTGTGAGTTTTGACCTAGCCATAAAAAACAAAAGAATTGCTCTAGGTAATTTTAAAGGTTTGATTTATAAGCACTCTCCAACTGTTCTAAACATATTTTCATCTAGTTGGGTTTTCGGAGTTTTTTATTTGGTTGTTGAGGGGTTCTGAATACTTATTCTAGTTGATTATTTCATAGACCTGTCAAGTTGTGTAGTGGGAGTGCTTTTGCTATTATTTAATTCTTCCCCTGTTGGTTTTTATGCACTTTTCCCCCTTTTCCATCTTCTATTAATGCTGAACATGTCTATGCACTATCAATAAACAACAAGTTTAAATATTGATCAAATTTTCTGAAGGTTTTGAATAAGCACATAGTTGGAATCCATCTCCAGGAAAATAAGGTCCCATTTTTGCTTGATTTTTACATGTTTTCAGGTTAACAGTTAGCATTTGATCAAATATTGTAGAAGTTTTTTGTAGTTTATTTCTTGTTTCTTCATGCTAGACCGAAATTTCTATCATTCTTGAAACTTTATATTGTTTTTGTGTCATTTATTAGAGAACGACTGAGCTTTTTCCTTCAATATCACAGATCAGTATGATTTTTACATGTTTTCTGGTTAATTGTTATCATTTGCGCACATTCTGTGAATTTTGTAGATTGTTTCCTGTTTAACCATGTAAAACCGTAATTTCTATCATTCTAGTTAACATTTTATTTTATTGTGTCATTTGTTTCAGAAAGACTGAGCCTTTGATGTAATACAACTCATACAAGTATGATAAAGGAGGTAGGGATGTTTCCGAGAACGACGACGAATAAGAAGAGCGTTAAAGCAGCTCATGATCTGCTAAGAGAACTAGAGGCTAATGATTCTCTAACAGATGATATGAGGAAGATTTTAGCAGCTATGGAAATTAAACTCTCTGAGAATTTAACTCTTGAGGGTGAAACGAGTGAATCTGTCGAAACCCAAAGTGGTACGAGGAAGATTTTAGGAAATATTAAACTCTCAAAGAATTTTACTCTTGAGGGTGAAACGAGTGAATATATGGAAACTCCAAGTAAAGAGGACGATATGGACAAGGTTATAGAGAAACTGAACTCTGCCAAAGAGAAAATCAAGGATTGGACATTGAATCTCTCAATGATTTGTGAATCAGGCCCTGAAGTGGCCTCGGAGTTCATTGAAGCGGTTCAGGAAGTCCTAAGTTTGTTGGATCGTTTGAGAAATATGGGTCAGGAGGAAAATGAGGTCAACGAAAATATTTCCCAAGCGGAGGTTGTTTTACAGGATGCTATGGCAAGATTAGAAGAGGAAATGGTCTACATTCTTGTTCAAAAAAGGCAATCCTATGAGCCCTATACGGCTGAAGATGACGGGTCAGAAGGCGATGATACTAGTGCGGTCAATGAGCCAGACGAAATAAACTTCGATTTGATCGATCCAGAATCGATTACTTTTCTTATTTCAATCAAGAATACAATGTTTTCTGCAGGCTACCATGAGCAATTTTGTGCAGCATATACAAGAACCCAAAAGGAAGCACTAGAAGAATGCTTGGTTAGCCTAGGGATGGAAAAACACAGCATGGATGAGCTTCTCAAGATGGAGTGGTCCATTCTGGACTCGAAGATCAAGACATGGTTTCGAGTGATCAAAACCGCAATTCAAGTCTATCTCAAAGCTGAGAAGCGGCTTTGCAGTCAGATATTTGGGGTATCTAGCCATCTCGCTTTTCTTTGTTTTGTCAATACGACAAAGTCATCTATATCACGTCTTTTAATCATTGGCAATGCCATGTCTCTTGGTCGCCACACCCCCGAGAAACTCTTTAGTCTCCTCGACATGTACGAGGCCTTAGCAAAAGTCCACGAGGAGATAAACACCCTCTTCTCTGACGAGGATGGGTCAATTGTTAGAGCCGAGTTTGAAGAAGTCATGTCAAAACTTGGAGTTTCTGCCAAAGAGACATTCTTAGGATTTGGTGAAACAATTCTATCCGATCCATCGATAGACCCTTTCCCTGGAGGGGGAGTTCACCCCCTCACCAGTTATGTCATGAACTTCATCATTGTCTATTTGCCCGACTACTGTGGGACTCTCGACACCCTCCTCCAGGAAAAGGGTAAAGAAGACAATATGTTGGGATCTCACCTTCGATCCCTAGGGGATAAGTTAATAACCAACCTCGAGAAGAAATCCCTTTTATACAAGGATGTTGCTCTGCAAAATGTATTCATGATGAACAACTTGCATTACCTTCAGCATAAGGTGATGGGATCGGAACTTCGAGGTAGAATTGGGGATGGATGGATTCGAACCCAGATAGTGAACTACCAGAAGAATGCAACTAGCTATGTGAGGAATACTTGGGGCTCAGTAGTGGCCGGGCTTAGGGATGACGGTACCGCATCCGGGTCTGGTTCAGGGGTCAAGGCGATCCTTAAGGAGAAGATAAGGGTTTTTAATGTGGCGTTTGAGGACGTGTATAGGAACCAAACAGGGTGGATTATAAGGGAGGAGCAGCTCAAGGATGAGTTGAAGATTTCGATCTCTCAAAAGGTCATTTTGGCATACCAAAGCTTCCTTGGAAGGAACGCTAGATATAATATTCAGAAATATGTCAAGTATGAATCTGAGGACTTGGAGAAGTTACTCCAGGATTTCTTTGAAGGGTCTCAGAAAACTGTGCAATACTCCTTTCGTAGGAGATGATTTTGACAAAAGAAAAAAAGACGGCTTTCTTACTTTTTGTCTCTTAATGTACGTATGAGATAGTTGCAATTATGTCCTTTTTGAAGCTCACGAGTCATGTTGCTTTGTAATTCTGGTGCACAAGTATTGGATGTAAATTTGTGAACTTTTTGATGCATAGAAATTGGAAGGAAATGTGCGTACATCAATTCAACTGAACCTAGATATTGGGTTGAGCTTTGAGTTCATCCGAAACCTTCAAACTCGACTCATCCAAAATAATGTCGGTTTTTTTTATTGACGTTGATCCCACCCAAGAATAGGGAATCCGTCTACGGTCTATCCATAAAAGTTAAGTTAAATCCCTAGATGTCACTAAAACAACTACCAGGGTGAACGTTAACCATTCATTCACTATCAACTTCTAATGCATTCACTTTGGTGGGGGGCAACAACCTTCTTAAGTTAAGTTAGATTATAATACTAAAAACCATTGTCGAAATCCGTCAACATCAGAAACTAAACTTCTCGCATCTTTTATACCCCAAAAAAAAATGACGAGCAAATGTTAAAAATAAAGTAACACAAATGCTCAGTTCATAATATCGGCAAATGATTTAGAACAATTATAAGGGATATCACTTACCTAACCCTCGCAAACCTCGAAAGCCTCCAACTTCCAAGAGATCCTCAAATGAGTGTCCATTGCTAGCCATCTAAATGTCACAACAATTATCTGCATTTTTTAGGCAGGAGACAATAATTTTTCAGTGGCACTCCACATATTCAAGATGACAAAAACCTGGCTACCAAGTGAACAGTTTACAGACGATGGTACTCACGTATTGTCTTGAACTAGAACATGTCAAAATTTGTTGAGCACTGCACAACGAATTCTTCAAGCAGAATTGACACAAGCAACGCAGGTAAAGTTTTCTGCTAATGCAGTATCAAGTTAACTCAGAGAACCAGCTTGACTTCATCAGAAAATCCTAGACCGATCCCTTTCGAAGGCCATATTACCTTTTGAACCTCGCCACTCTTTCTTGTACACACTGCTCAACAACAACCAGACTCAAGCAGCGGTAGATTAACCTTTTGGCCATGATTTATGTGAAGTTACATATTAAACAGGCGCTTGTCACAGTTTGGCACCGCTTCTCCCTCAACAAACACTGCTCAACAATCACCCGCTCTCTCAAAATTTTATAAATGTGGGACACTCAGATGTGGGAGATATCATAATGGGAGCTATCTTCACAATTTGGCACTGCTTCTCCCTCTAAGTAGACTGCCAAGCGGTCAATTCAGATTATCCTGTTCGGGTCTAATAGTGGTCATACGGGTCAAAATTATGAGTCAAATCAATTTTGGGCAGGTCTAGTAAAACTTACATATCTTCATATTCATATTATATTATATGTTTCGGGTTTTTGTAGGTCACTGGTGACTGGTGTCTCCATCAAAATTTAGGTATATCACATGTACCGACAGGCGACAGCATCAATTAAATCTCTCACACTCACGCAGTCATGTTACTAATCTCCCTTGATTACCTCCGAGATTCTCAATTTTATCCACATTACCCCTATTATCTCTCCATAACACCATCATATAATCAACAATTATCATTAACTAGGCAAACTTCATAAACCAATGCCGGAACATCCTCATCCCAATTGAACTCAAGCTCCACCAACAATCGGAGCCACCCAAAACAGACAACAAAACAGCTGCCAAATCACATACAAACATAACCCACCAAAAGCACCCAATAAGTCAATTCAGGTAACATAGTAAAACAATAAGCAATCAATGCCCTAATAGACTAATAGTATAATACTCACTCCGTCTCAATCATTTGTTTACCTTTGAAACATATTTCTGAGCAACACATAAAGTAGAAAAGTAAACAAATAATTAAGACGGAGGGAGTAATATTGACATGCAAAATCACATAATAGTACAAGAACTAAATGCAACTAAAGAGTAATGTAGAACAATAACACTTAAATTAAGATTATGAAAGTTAAAACAAGCATAAATGCAAGAGAGTTTATAAGGGCACCTTCCAATTTGTCATAAAATGAGTCTGAGCCTCTGAGGTCCTCTCATCATAAGCTAAATTGGTTGTTCTGATGATTGAACTGACCATAATTGATTATGGAAAAAGGAATTTTGCAGGGTTGTAAAACTCGTAATACACAATTTTTGTTTTTTAGAGAGAGTTTGCTTAAATCCCGCAGTTCTAAGAGCATCTATAATAGAGAGTATGTTATCTTCCTTTTAATTTTTCTCTTTCCTACACCTCATTTTCTCTTTCATTCATCTTACTCACCATCACTATCCTCTTCCATTATTTTTCCCCACAATAAAGAGGATCCTCTTATATTACCTCTCATATTTTAAATAATCTCTAAAATTTTAAAAAACAAAAGTATTGTTATATAAAAGACAAATAATGATTGGTGGGTGGGCATTAGTGCCAAGATAAGTTTCCTCTAGTTTTGTCTAAAACTAGAGAAAGTAAGCAACTTCCTCTTACTAAGAGAACATGTAAAATGTGTCTCACAATAGAGAGGATGTCCTCTTAGAGGAAAAAGAGTGTTAAAAGGACCTCACATCTTCTCTATTGTGGATGCTGTAAATACTTGGATTTATTGTGGGATTAAATAAAATGTGGTTTAATAGTGGGAGACGACCAATAGGTTGGATTATTCCCATTAATTTTTCCTAGAAAAAAAATCAAAATCAATATCCAAAATCAACATTAAACTACGACGTTAATTGTTAGAATAAGTAAAACGAAAATAAAAATAACATCAACCTAATTTTAAATTGTTTATATATTCAAGTCTCACTTTTTGTTATAAACTTCCCAATTTAATTAAATTAGATACATTTGATATAATATGTCATTTTTGGAGTATGTATCCACCTTTGACCGCATGCAATTGTAAAAATAATATAATGTAATAAAAAGGAGTTTTCTAAAGTCAAATTATCGTACAATACAACAACCTCTATTGCAAATATAATTTAAAAATTGTATTACAAAGAGAGAGAAAAATATATTAAACAAAAAATGCACTATAGTGAAAAAATGTTAATCATTCAATCTACCTTAAATTATAGTTCGCAAATAAAAATATAGAAATTTTTATTTTGAAAATAGTCTCTTAGGTTGAATTAATTACATAGATCATTTTTTTTAATAAAATAACAATAAAAGGTAGAAAAATGACCGACACGGAAAGAGCATAATAAAAAAGAAACAAATAGGAAACAATAATAACAATAATCGT
>LHUT01003601.1:0-10298 GCA_001412135.1 Silene latifolia subsp. alba
AATCATTTTCATGATTTTATAATAGGATTTTTCTAAAATGTGTCCTAAGGACACATGTTAATAATCTTAATATAGTAAGATTGACAACATATTTTCATGCGATATTTAACTATAAACTCATTATTAGCATAATTAGTGAGAATATATTGTTAATCTAGCCATATTAAGGTTATTAACATGTGCCCTTAAGGCACATTTTAGAAAAACCGTTTATAATATTGAAAATTATTATTTATGATATTTTAATTTACGCATTATGACCTTAATTGAGGTTCAAACTCATACCACTAACAAATGAAACAAACATAAGGTATGAGGAATCAAGTTTTAAACTCATACCACTCGAGTATGATTCCTGATTCCAAACTCATACACGTGCACAAAACAAACACCCCCTAAATGTGCCTTGAAACATGACCCGACCTTTGTTGATCCGGAATAAACTCAACACGAAAATGACTCGACAAAACATAACTATAACTGAACGAAAAAGACTTGAAATGATTAATGTAAATTGTAAAAGCACACAGTATATTATTTATGTTAAAATAAAGAATAATCAAAACTAAAATTAAAATAGGAAATAATACTCAATATACTTTTTTTCTCTCTTAAACATTGTCCCGGACTCGAAATTATTCGACTCGCTTAACCCGAAAATGACTCAAACAACATATCGAAACATATTAAAAGCCCAAAATGATCCGACCTAATAAACTTGAAATGTGTCACACGTGAACTGGTTTGACCCGAATTGGCCCGAATTCGTCCACACTAACTCGTTTGCCAAGTTTACTTAGAGCTGGCAGACTGACCGAACCTGATAAACCCGACCAGCCACTCGAAAACCGACCCAATAGAACGTGGAAATTAGCAACCGGAAGCTGGCCTGACTCGTTTGCAACTCGTCATTCGATACGAGATGATCGGTGACCTCAAATCGAACTCAACACGACTCGGTATTGACTCGATAAGATTGAAGACCCCGCAATTATTAAGCTACATATCCAGTAATATGAAAGTGTCTTGATGTGTGCCTTTGATGCGTTTGCTTAATAACAAAGTAACTAAACAAAAATAATGGTCGAAAACTAAACTTAATGGTAAAAAGTTGAAGTAATACAATAAAGTAATTAAACTCGATAATGAAGGCCAGAAGGTTCGACTCCTCCCCGTTTTTATACTTCCAAGCAGGCATGATGGTTGGACTTCTTGTCTGGCGGCTCGACCAACAAAAGTATGCTGATCTAATTAACCTAAACTATATACAGCTCGTCCCGGCTGACCCGATTGCCACGTCTCCAACCCTCTTACCTTTCTTTGATTCCTCTTTCCTTTTGTTTCATGTCGATGAGTTATATTGGTATGATTAGTAATTCAGCGATTAGTTACATTAGCACGAATAATAATTCGTCAATTAGCTTTACGTCAATTATTTCTGCTTTGTTTCACTTAGTAATTGTCGTTTTGATTTTAGGAAAAAATCTTTTGTTTTATGTGGGTCATATATCCGTAATAGTCATTTAAAACGACCACTAATAAATCGAAGGAACAAATACAACAAGGGGGTTGGTTGCGTTAATTGATTTGTTTATTCACGTTAATTGATTTGTTTTGTTTCACTTAGTAAATGTTGTTGAGTGACAATTTATAAATAAAAGGTTAAAATAGATGTTCATCAAATATTGTCGACGATCCAAAATAACGTATTAACAACAATCTTTAAATCTTTAAAAATAAACTCAGCCCATGGACGGCGGCCCATGTAAGAAACCCTCGATAATCAGTATATATAACAACCCACCAATCTCAGTTTTAATACGGAGTAGTTCCGTCTCTTCCTCTCATCTTCATCCTCACAGATAACCAGAGATTTCTAATTGTTTGATTTTATTCTTTTGATTGTTTCATAATCGTAAAAATCCTTGCTCTTTTTTTTGTTTTCTTGTTTTAAAACTGTTTGATTTAATTTTTGTGGCCAAGGATTATAAATCAATTGTCCGTACCATCTGAAGATCTCTGTAACAAGAGATCCTTTTGATTATAAACCAATTTCCAATTTATGAGGCCTGATTCTTCTTCTTGTTTTTTCTGATTTATTTAATTTAACGATTGATTTGGCGATGATGTTTTAAAGTTACCATCAAACTCTGAAGAAAGCTCTTATGCTTTTCTTTGATGTGAAACCATAACTTACCCTGAAGCCTTTCAATTCCAATTATTATTTCCGTCTTAGTCATTTATTTACCATTTATATTCATTGCGACAGGTATTTTAATCAAGGTAGACAAATAATTGAGACTGAAAGAGTTCTTTCTATTTTAATTGTTATTTAAGGGAGAATGGCAATAAATTAGAGTCTCTGATGCGCATAGATTTAATAGCGTTTTCAGCGCTGTACGTTGCCTAAAGTAATTAGGAATTGAGATTCTGGCATTTTCCATTTATATTCAATGGTTTATGCATTCAGATGTTTCTACATTATTGCTTACTCTTATATTTTTTTAAAATTTATTTTTAATTAACTAATTACCATTTTTATTGAGAGATGGAGATGATGATGATTTCCCCAGATGAACGACGTTGAAATAACTGAGCTATTTAGTTTTCTCTTTTGAGAATCCAAGCCAGATATTCTGATCCTCTCTATTTATTATTATGATTTCTAATTAAATTTAAACTTTTTTTTTAATTATAAGTTATTACGTTTTAAATTAAATTGTGTATGGAATACTGTAAATGGATGTGATGACTATTTCCCCAGATGATCGACGCTGATTAAACTGAGCTATATTAACGATTCCTTCGAGAATCCAAGCCAGTATTCTGATCCATGTTTTATTAATTACAGTTTAAATATTAATTGGAAATAAGGCTTCATAAGTCTAAAAAATGAGACTAGAAACCAGTGATGTTATCTGGTAGACTTTAAGATATGGAGGGTTCTACTTGCACATGTATGATTGTATGAGTACAATGTTCGGCTATTCGGATATTAATTGTTGCCCAGTTGATTATCATGCAGAGATAAACGGCTGGCCAATATATTTTCTCTATGTCTGAGCAAGACCAAAACGGATGTTACATGACATCTCATTTAGGACATGGTATTTGATAGTCCGTATTAAACTAGTTATTGTTTAGTAACGGTTTTCTTTGTCTTTATTTAGTCTTTATGCTTGCTTATTATTATGTTGATTCCTTGTATAATCTTGTTTATTGTTGATCGTTTCTTTTCTTTGGTCTCCTTAGTTTCCATTTTTTTAGTATTTATTGTGATTGTTATATATTATTCAAGTCTTGTTTCTCTCTCTATTTTCCTATTTGTTTCCTTTTTCCTTTTCACTTTATCTTTTTTTTTCTGGTTGTCTCCATCTTTCTAATGGTTCTTTACAATGATGGGGATGTAGTGGAAATAATGGTTCTAGAGCCCTTTTTTCGGTTTGTTCTACCTGCAACCATAGTTTATTTGTTGGGTGATGTTGAAGTTGACATTAAATTTCACCATTTTTTGAATTTCGACGGACTTTGGCTGTTGAGGGATGTCATTGCAGTTGCGCAGATACGGCACGGCCAGTGGCTCCTTTTATTGCGCACGTTGATTTAGGTCTATATGATTTTGTTAACGTGTTCGTGGACGGTTGGTGGACTGACCGAATTATAGATGTTTTTAGTGTTTATGAGTATTATGAGGTTTTTTTTGAATTGTATATTGAGGCGTCCGGCCATGTGTACTATGAGATGCGTCCGTATTTTGATTGGGTAGGCAATAAGTGGGTTGGTTTTTTATTAAAAAAATGGTCCGACGCCTCAATATACAATTGGTCCGACGCATCTCGTAGTACACATGGTCCGACGCCTCAATATACAATTAAAAAAAAATCTTATAATACCCATCAAAACTAGAAACATCTATAATTCGGTTAGTCGACCAAACAATCGCTCACGAACACGTCAACGAGATCATATAGACCTAAATCAATCTGCGCAATAAATGGAGCCACTGGCCGTATCTACAATCACATCCTTCAATAGCCGAAGTCCGTCGGAATTTAAAAGATGGTGAAATTCAACGTAAACTTCAACATCACCCAACAAATAAACTATGGTTGCAATGTAGAACGAACCGAAAAAACCGGGCTTAACCCAGGAACATTACTTCCACTACATCCCCAACATTCTAAAAACCCATTAGAGAGATGGAGACAATCTAGAAAAAAAAAAGATAAAGTGAAAAGGAAACAAAGATAAAAAAATAGAGAGAGAAGACAAGACTTTATGAATAATATAGCTTACAATAACAAACATCCCAATAAATAATAAAAAAATGGAAACTAAAGAGAAAAAAAAAGAAACGATCAGCAATAAACAAAGAGTGTACGAGGAATCAACATACAATAAGCATGCATAAAGACTTAATAAAGACAAAGAAAATCGTTACTAAATAACAACCACACTTGAAGATTTTTTAAAACATACTATCAGCATTAATAAAAAGGAAGAAGAATCAACTTCATAATAACCTTTTGAATAAATAAACAGTAAAGAAAAAAATAAGGTTCACGACAAATAGGGATTGAAATGCATAAGTTATTAACAATAACCACACTTTAATGATTACTTACAATATATTAAGGTCCTAATTCATAATAGAAATTTAATTTAGAGAAGAACAACTAGACCCAAAAAAAACCATCAGCAATAAACAAAGAGTATACGAGTAATCAACATAATAATAACCATGCATAAAGACTCAATAAAGACACTTTAATGATTACTTACAACATATTAAGGTTCCAATTCATAATAAAAATTTAATTTAGAGAAGAAGAACAACTAGACCAAAAAAAAACCATTAGCAATAAACAAAGAGTATACGAGTAATCAACATAATAATAATCATGCATAAAGACTCAATAAAGGCAAAGAAAACCGTTACTAATAACCACACTTAAAAAGGAATAAGAAGAGTCAACTTCCTAATAACCATTTGCATAAATAAAACAGTAAAGAAAAAAAAAATATGGTTCACGACAAATAGGGTTTGAAATGCATAAGGTCTATTAACAACAATAACCACACTTTAATGATTAAGTACAACATATTTAGGTCTCAATTCATAAAAGAAATTTAATTTAGAGATGAACAACAATTATAAATTAAATATACATGTGTCAAAACGACCGTTACTGGTTTAAAAACGAAACAAACGATAAACACATAAGAACTGCAATAGAGACGCACTAATTTAACAAAAACGTGACAAAAGAAAGAATCGAGCAGGAGTACTTGTTATAAAAATAAATGACGGAAATGACCCCAAGAAATAATAAAAGAGGTTAGAGCGAATGTTACGAGATAAGTTATACAAGGCTAAAATAGATGATCATCTAATATTGTCGTTTGTTGTTTAATTAAAGCCATCAAAAATTCAACAACTCATAAGTAACAATACTTAAACGATGCAAACATGGAAAAAAATAGTGTGAAATATATAAGGTAGTCAAAAATAGCACACAAAAAACAGGCATTGTTGAACCCGTTTCCATCCAAACCAGACTCAAACTGATAAAATCTAATGACATTCTGTCATAAATTAATCATGATATTTTACAGACAGCCACCAAAAAAAAAACCTAGGCATAAATACATAGTAAAGACAAGAATAACCGTTACTGAAAACAAATAGAAATTGAAATGCAAGAGGACTCTGAACAACAATCGAACTTTTATGCTATTTAATTAAAACTTAATAAATACCAACTTAATATAAAAAATATAATTTATACACAAATAATTAAAGATTAAATATAATTGCGTCAAAACAACCTATACTAATAAAACTAAAGAAAAAAATCAAACGCCAAATACGGATAACTAGAATAGAAAGCCACAAATTAAACAAAAACGTCACGATATAAAAACTATGAGCGATGCCCGCTGATTTAAAATTATGATACACTTACTGACCTAATATTTACTTTAGAAACATACTAAAAAACATATAATGCTCTAGAAACATACTAAAAAACATATTGCTCTAGAAACATACTAAAAAACATATTAAAGCTGATACAATAATAGCATTCCAAAGGAGATTAGAGATCATATATTCAAATACTTAAAAGATGAATTACACTAATTAAAATGATTCAACTATTAAATAGATTGAACTTATTAAATTTTCTCCATACAAGCAAACACAATAGTAACCAATAAGACCATATTTATAGGAATACAACGATGTAACACCTACAACTATGAGAAATTAAACCCATAAAATAGGATCGCTCGAGACATCAACCCACTTATTATCCTCCCAAATTAGATGAGACGCATCTCGTAAAAAACGTTGAAGGNCATAGACAACAGTCCCAATAAAAGGAGCCGACAGACGTATTTTCACGACCTCAAAAATATCTCTTAAAAAAACTGGCCATTATAAGTCAAGAGGTGATGGAATTGCACGTACACAACATCGTCACCCAAACATTTTTTTTTTTTTTTTTNNAATATTTTCTTTTTTTTTTTTTTTTTGACAGCCGTAAAGAAAAATAGATGAACCGTAACAACGAAAAATGAACCAACAAAACCGCCTCAGGAAACATAACCTCTACCACGTCACCAACTGAGTAAAGAGCCATTGAAAGTAGTTCAAAGGAAAATGAAATATTAAAAAAGACAAAACAAAAGAGAAATTTGGACATATACAAAAAAAAGACAACGCCTTAGAAATATAAAAACAATAGTTAAGACGGTAAACAAAGAAATTAAAAGGACAAGAAAGCCACATAATGCAACCGTCATCAATAAGAATTACATCAATATTAATTACAACAATGGTCATCAAAATCGTAATAAAAGCAATCTAATTACACAAAGAATACGTTGCAAAATCTCTAAAGAATGCAATAGAAAGATCCACTACAGTAAATAAACATAAAGGGAAAACAACAGACACAAACAACTACTATATAAACATGCAAAGAAACTACAATTCACACATTCCACAAAAAAAATTTAACACTGCCAAAAACAAAAAAAACAAAAACTAAAAAAAATGTCTCCTTAAATTGTCGACATTGCAGCCATGGTGCAATCAAAATCCCGATATCAAATAACTCAAGAGCAACTCGGGTCTGGGAAGTCGCTCCAAACAAAACCGCGAAACCGGTATCGCTCGACATGGTCCTCCTAGACAAACAGGTATTACAAACAAACTCTTAAATAAAACTAAAATAAAACTAAAATAAACTAAATAACTAACATGTTATTTAACAATATGCACCAACATGGTGAACATATACATGCAACAATCCCACATAAGTGGATACGCAGCTTCAAGGATGATTTACAAGAAGGGAAAATATATCAGCTCACACACTTTGAGGTCGCTAAGAATAACAGAGGTTACAAACCATTACACAGCAACGAAAGCATCATCAAATTCACGCCTTTTGCATCAATCATAGCACAAACTGAAGAGTCAGAATATTTCAACAAGACCATATTAATTTGATCAATTCCTCTATTTCCATACGATTACTGAATACACACCGAAAGGGTTCGATGATACAGCGGAGCATTTTTAATGTTCAAGCGTTTGTAATATTATTGTTTATAGTCTAAGTTGCATGTACGCCTTTATGATTGGATACTTGCCATATGGTGCACTTAAGTTAATGGTATGGCATACTGTTTGGAGAAGTACTTCTGATCACATGAATTGAAACAATCTTATTAATAACGACTTTTAACTCCATATTAACCAAATTTATTTAACGTATTACAAGTATATCTACTATGGGAGATGTAGTCATTTACGGAGTACGATATATGTCTAGGTTTTTTTTTTCTACTCATATAAATAAGAATTCAGAATTTGTAATGGTTGACAACGGTCAATACAAACAATTTCGAATTTGTAATAGGTAGTTAGTCAAGTAAAGGGGTTAAAAAAGAAGATAAACATACCGTATATGATAAAGTGAGTAGGCCGCGAATTTCGCGCTATAATTTCTTTTTTAAAAAGGACCAACCAATATGTCAACTATGAACTCATATGCGCATTGCCAAGTAAAATTTACCTCAGGTAGTCCTGTAATTTGTTCAAAACCATTGATCAAATAAATACTTTAGCATGAAATTGTCTTGTTGAATTACACCTGGAGAATAAATAATAAAACGAAGGTGAACATGACTACTTATGTATGTAATTATAGTTCTCAAAACTTGGCTCAGGTTTTCGTTATTTTGTTACAGCAAAATAAATCACACTATTAAAAAATGTTGCCGAGTGAAGTTGCGCTCCGCCGCTCCATGACTTTCTTAGATGTTGGCTGTAGCTGAGTGAGACTGCGCTTGACAGATGCAACATGTTGCAAAAAAACATCCATGGTTTGATATCTGATCTTCACACCAAATATAGCACACTAATAACGACCCCTAAGGTATCCATTCGGGGACATCCGATAAAGAACCTTCAGGTTTTCATAATTACTTTCATAGTTTCGTAAACTGCTTAAGCAACATAACAACTTTGAGCAAACCCAAATGGCCATTTCCAATTACTTAGTGGATCAGATAGTTTAATACATTTCTATTAGGGACTTGCCGGAGTGGAAGCTATCAAACTCAGTTTCTTTGAAAATCATTTCCGCAAGGTAAACCTGCGAGATATAGCATCATAAGCGTTTATTAATGTAAGGCAGCTTAAGTTCAATGAAGTTTTTTTTTTTCAGCAGCAACAGTACAACTTGTGCCATATAAATTTATGTTGTGTCATCCATGTTTTTAGTTACGAAAAATACTAAATAGTCCAAACAAAAGGAAGTGCAAGTGTGCAGTAACATAAAGTAACTCGTAAATCGAGTGGAGGCGGGGCGAGGAAAACAAAAAAGGGGGAGAATAAGATGTGTTCTGAAAAGTATTTGCGGTGTGGTTGAACGTCCGCTGCCAAAATAACAGGTGGCACCAAAAACCACATGCTATCAGAATATAGACATAAGATAAAGTCAGAAACTAACTGTAACATGAATCTGTTCCATGTATAGGGTGCCAGCAGGTGGAGGAGGAACAAAAGCCTTGTCCAGTAAGGGTCCAACGCCTACCTTCTTACCCAAAGAGCAATCGTATATGGACACGAGACAAGTAACAAGAGTTATAGCATCCGAAAAATCCAAAGGCAATGCAGCTGAAAAAAGGCAGTGTAATTTTAAACACAACTATTGTGGAAAAACCTCTAGATATTCCAAGATTGCCCTAGGAAGTTATAATATATTACACATCAGACATTAGTCGCCAAATTAATAACTCAGTACCTATAAAAATTACCATAGTCAATTAATTTTTAAAGCTACATGCTACATCTGTATGGCTATTAATCTATATAATTTTACATTCTTTATTTAATTTGACAACTTTAGAAACTAAACCAACTCTCCATCAGTTCCTACGGGGCGGGATTCCAATATGAAATCTGGCCAAACATTAGCATACTTTCCCTAAATAAACCATCTACTCCCATAACTAACCTGTCACTGATGCCAGAAGCTCAATACCATTTGATCATTGAGAGTGATATGTGATATTGTTTAGGCATAATACACTTGATAGCAATGCAATGGTGCTGTGTCATATTGGTTTTCAGTTTACAACCTATAAGGAGTTAGGCCAGAAGAAAAGTAGATGTTACCTGTATTATTTGAAGAAGCTTGCTATGTTACTATCCGTTTGTTTTCACAAGTTGGATTACAGTCTTGTCCTGAATCTGTACACGATTTTCGCTAGGTTGTTTAGTTTTCAGAGTTCATCAAATATTTTTGTGTAAACGACATTTTAGTTTCCTCCTCGCTCATGTCCAAGTCCTTTTGTGGAATGCATATTTTCAACACCTTGCGAAAGGTGACTCGTGATACTGCAATATACAGTTGTCCATGGCTGAAAACAGGTTCAGGTAAATAAACACCTATTTGCTCAAATGTCTGCCCTTGACTTTTGTTAATCGTCATTGCGAAACAAACCCTAATAGGGAACTGCCTCCTCTTTATTGTGAAGGGCCATTTAGTTTCCGTTGGAGTCATTTCTATTCGTGGAATAGCAACCAATGTACCGACATTAGTCCCCGTGATAACTTTGGCCTCCAATGTACGTGATCGTATATGTACAACAATCAGTCTAGTTCCATTGCACATGCCGACAGCTTGGTTTATGTTCCTCATCAATATTATTGGGCATCCAACCTTCAAATGTATCTCGTGGTTTGGTAAGCCTTGAAACCGGAGGGAGTTCAAAAATTC
>LHUT01003602.1:0-15533 GCA_001412135.1 Silene latifolia subsp. alba
AGGAAAAATTCCCCTCTTTGAAAAGAGAGTTACCCCGATCTTTTATCAAATGAAGGTTGTAAAATGATGGCTCCCCCATGTTCATAATCCATTTAATAAGAACATCATCATCCATACCAACAGTATCATCCATAACAAAAAGCTCACAAAGATTCAGAAGTAAAGACTGATAATCCATCTGAAATAACAAGATGCTAACAGAGGATAAAACTAGAGACAAAAGGACCAAGATCAAACTGGAACTCCTATCCTAAAGACGAAGAACGATAAAATTAACGGAGCACACTAAAATCCACAACGAGCCAACAAACTCTAATCACAACGGAACTAAATCAACAAAAAAGCTCAGGACAAGGAGGATGATTGAGAAAGGTAAAAGTACAAAACCTAGAAGCATACACCACTGATAGTTGAAATTAGATAGTCGAACTCAGATCACCTCAGTGCTGCAGCTGTAGAAAGACGGTTGTGATGCTTGGAAAACACGCCCCCTCGCCGGCAGCCAGGAGGAGTTTGGTGGTGGCAGCCGACGAGAGAGGGGGATATGGATAGGCGGTGGTAATTTAATTGGTTTTTAATTTAGAGAGTATTTGGGGTATCAAAACCTATTGTTGATGATAAAGGTCTTCTATAAAGCAATACATAGATGGGACACCACTAACAAATTGAACCCACAAATCAACCAAAGAGTCCATAAAACACATTCAACGGTACAACCCCACCATCACGTGAAATGGTATGGTCCATAACACCATTACCAAAATGAACCTTGTTAATCAAGTATAGTAATCGTACCAGATTAATTAGGTTAGCAACCAAAAGTTAACAAAAAAAAACGCAACTCACATGCTTGGAAAGTTTACAATTTGCATATAACTACTTAATGTTTGTCACGTACATTTTGTTCAACTCACTACTGCCGCCTGCCGTTACTCCCCATACGCTTCACATGCTATTCACGTGCTCCTCACCTCTTTACTTTTTTTTTTCCCAATTATTTAATGTTTAAAAATAATTAAAACCCTTCGTGATAAATTATGTTGAAAACATTAATCTAAGTTAAATTAGGTAACTTTTGAATTTTATTTTGAGCTAGTAGTATTAGTAATTTGTAATTTTAGCTGCTATCGAACTTCTACGAGAGGAAATATGGATGTGATTTAAAGATTTTAAACAAATGGAATATTACTCATCTATGACCAAACCTGATATAATCCGAATTTATTATTATGCGGCGAGAGTCAAAATTTCAACTTATCGGGGCAAAAAATATTCAGCAGGGAAAAATGGGTAATAGACTAAGGTCATGTTCTTTTGAACGGAAACTGTCTGAATTCTGAACTGAACTTAACTTAACTTAACTGATGGATCTAAACTGAACTAAGGTTAATTTGTGAAGAGAAAAACTGAACTGAACTGAACGAACTGAATTGAACTGAAATGAACGAAAATTAAGTATAAAAAAACAAGGCCTAATATTATTAGGTAAACTTGAAACACACCCAAAAGATTTAACTAAAAACATCGAAAATACTATTTTTCAGAAGGGCGAGTGCTCTTAACTTCCTACTAAGTATTAACCCTTTCCTAACTCCGCTATTAATTATTAACAACTCGGGCCTCGGCTATCCGAAACCGGCAAGATACCATAGCATTGCTAGTTTACTACCCATCATGCTCTCGAATAATCTAAAAGGAAGAAAAAAAAGGTAAAAGGGTATAAAAAGGAAGATTATAGAAGAAGAGAAAAAGGTAAAAGAAAAAGATTAATGGAAGATTGAGAGGAAGAGGACAGATGGGTTAAGAATATTGGATATAAAATCACGTGGAGGATGTGTAAGTTGTATAGTTGAATGTCACACAACACGTGATTCTTTATTGTAGAAGATGAGAGAATTTGAGATATGGAGGAGCTAAAGTCTAAAAATAAGTTGATGAAACGCGTGTTTTCATTCAATTTCTTGGTTAAGTACGGAGCATCACTTTTTAGTTTTTTTCATTGTGACTTGTGCAATTCTGCCCTCAACTAGTCAACTTGGTAAAGTTGTAACTAAATTAAGTGGCAACCATGCATGTTTCATCAAATCTCAACCGTCAGGTCCGATCCTCGATTCACATTTTTCAAGTTTTGGTTTTCGGTCCAGTCCAATTCAAGACTGATTAAAATAGAATCGAATCGAATAAACCGAATTTCAAGACTTTAAAGACTAATCGTTAAAATATCATGTTTCACCAAATGTCAACAATCTTTGTAAATTAATTTTTGAATAAAAATATTTTACGTTTGGTATATTGTCCATGAAACCTTTATTCGATTAAAGTTTTTATCGGATGTGAACTTATTCTTGAAACAAGTTTAGAATGCAGCGATTTTTAGTTTTCGAGTTGTTTTGGAAAAAAAAATGTATTTTATGAATAAGTGACAAACCTTATAAGTATCACGTGATTTTTCCGCAGATTCATTTCATCTAAGCTAAAAATACTACTCATCAAAACTTACAAGAAAAATAATTAGTTAAAATTTTGGGCCAAATAAACTGTCTATCTATTTGTTTTATCAAACATACTCGTAGTTAGCAATTATAATTACTCGTCTACTCCTATGATATTGAAGTACCATAAAAAAGCCATATACAATCAACTTCTCCCCTCGTTTTAGAAATACTTTCTAAAATATATAGATAATAAGATTTAAGGAGTATAAATACATATACATGTTTCAAGGTGATAATGGTCAGTTGACTAAGTGGATGGTAGAACCGTAGAATGTCATAGTACTCCATAATGAAAATATATCATCGAAATAGTGAGAAAATATCTAAAAGATTAGAAAAAAGGTTTATAAAACAATAAATAGTGTTGTTGAGAAGTATTTCTACTAAAACTCATTGTAGAGGGAAGTTGATTATTTTGAATATAATCTAAGATGATAGACAAGTTTTTTGGTGGAAACTATTTGGTATAGTTCAGATTCGAGCTGGGTAACATTGATGCATTTCCCGAGTTTAAACACAGAATTTCTAGTTTAACTAAAACAACTCCTCTGAGTTAATCTAAGTGTTGATGGGTAAGATGATAGACAAGTTGGGATGGAAGAGTACAGAAGTTGGGCACCTAACGACAAATAACAGAAGAGCATCTAATCTTGAAGGCTGAAGCCATACTCACATGCCCATTTCAACTGGACCACTCATTTTTTAGAAACCCTGCTCCATTTTCTCCTAAAATAGAAAGCTTAGTGAGTTATGGTAATTATTTATTTTCAATTATTAACGACTATTTGTCTCTAACTCTGACTTCTAGATATAAACACGTGATGCATTATTACAAAATTCAATTTCATCAATTATTATGTTTGGTTATTTAAAGAGAAGGGTATTTTAGCTCAAACTCTACTCTTAATTTTGATGTATTAATATCAAAAAGTTAAACAAATTTGAAACAAATTAATGTAGCAATATGAGATGAAATATTATTTTAATTGACTACAGACGGAGTGTACATTTAGAATATACGTCTCGTTCTCATATTTGAGATTTTAATCACTATATTCTCCGTATCTCGTCCACCAGTGTACGTAAAGGCAAAACACAATTTACACTCATTATAAGTTAATAGTTAATTATATATAAATGACAATTAAGTTAATATGAATAAATACTCAGTATAATATTTCCTTATATAGTTAAAATCGTTTTAATGTTATAGTTTGGACTCCTTATAATTTATACTAGTTCAGTCATAAATTATCATGATCACCCAATCTTTATCTGAGATTGAATTATTAGATAGTCAAAAGAACAAGCACATTGGCCTTCAATTGCTAAAAATATTGACTTTGTCGCTACCTATAATGTGAAAGAACTAGGTCCAATAACATGAACAACTAAGTAATTAATAAATCCATGTGAAATGTCAAAGCCGGTTATTATTGATAATAAAAAGTAAACTCATTCTCTGTATTTCATCTATTTCCACCTATTTAATTATCATCTTTATTCATTTTAAATAATAAATTAAATAAAACCTTAAAAGTTAGAAGTAAAAGTAAATAAATTAGTGACAACAATAAAGTAGTTAATATACAAATTTATATGATAAAACGAAGTTTAAATAAGGCAATGCCACACTTTCTCCGATCCATACATCATAGTACATGAGTACCATGTGAATTTTAAGTATTACTGCAAGTGGAGTGTGAGAAATTAGTAGATCATCGACACACATATATATAGATCGGAATGTAAGATGCTAATTTGTGACATTATCTACAAGACTTCCTAATAAAGGCTACAACATCTCCGTCTTAAACTTAAATACTAACCTAAGATACTTCCGATGATCAAACAAACAACTTATAGAATTATAATTGGTCAATCAAACATAAGATACTTGCCTTATCACAAATTAGATTCAAGCTTCTTAAATTAGAAAGCTCGCTCCATACCTATAATTAGTAAGTGTAAATGTCCTAACAGTTTTCAGGTGTTGACAGAGAAAAATCCAGAGGAATTGAGGAAGTAGCCTTATGGGTTGACCATGGACCAAGCCCTTCGAATCTCAATTTCCCAATTCCCACCTACTGCCCACGGTAACTGAAGACGACGCCGTTTTCAATATATATACTACGAGTACAATTCAGGATTACACGCCTATAACATCGCACCTACTATAGTCTATATGCCTTTTACTATTATTTTTGCTTTTATTTTAATGTTAAGTAATCTACAATCATCTTGTACATTATTGCTCTAGTTTGACAATTAACGAAAGCAGATTTTTGATAACAAATTTTAGTTTTTGGGGATAATTAGCAAAATGTAAAATTATGTCCAGTCGAGGTTTGACTATCATATTTTGTTAACAGTTAGCAAAGATAAATTCGTAATTTTCATGAAATATTACTCCAATGGTTGTTTGAATATGTTCGTAAATCGTATTGTAGGTCTTATTAAAAGATTAATAGATTTTACCACGTGGTCCGATTTGATAAGCTGCCTGAAGAAAGAGTTTGCCGATCACATAACAATTCATTCTTATGTGTAACGCGTTAAACCACGTCCTTCGAACGATTGTAGTACAAGTGTACAATCACTCATCTAATATCAAATCAATTTCTAGTACATCCCACTTCCTTTCCCTCATACCATAGTTATACTCCGTATATGGGATTGGAGTTGATAATTATGCCTTGAGTGATGAAATGAAACTACGAAACATGATCATAATTGATTGAGTTGATCGACCAATGTCAGACGAATAAAAGATTAATTTCAATTTGTTAAAACCATACATTCGATAGTCTGCTTACAAAAGATGTTACACGAGCATGTAAGTAACTCTTAAGCCACAATGACAAAATAAAAGATAGTTAACCACATTAAAAAAAACCTACTTTTACACTTCCTCAATCCTTGATCACTGATTAACTTAATTGTAAATTTTCCTCTAAACTCAGGAATTTAACCCTTTTTTTCCTCCTTATAATCCAGATTCATATCGCGATCTCAAATAAACCACCATGAAATATCCAAAGAACCTATTTTGTTATTTTATCCCACACTAACCATGGTTACAACCTTAACAAGTTAACAGTTAACACCCACATTAACCTAACCATAGTTAGTGCACGAGAAATTTGCTTTGTGATTTAGATAGATAGAGAATTAGAGATAGAGAGAGAAACAAAACAAGTGCAATTTGCATTGCCTTCCTCCACTTCTTTATTTCTCTCTTTCACTACTACTCCCCTCTTATTATTTTTTTTTCTTTTCCATTCTCCTCAAAAATCACAAGCAAATTTAATTGAAAAAAATAAATAAATAAACCCTCCTTATAAATTTATAATTATAATTTGTTCATGCATTTGAACTGTCTTTTTCCATTGCAAAAGTTATCATCTTTCTTGTGTTTTTACAACAGTCAACAAATTTGTAAGTTGCCATTTATTTAGTTTAAATTAAAGTATTTGTTTTTTTTGCAGTTTTGTGAATATATTAGATCTGAATTTAAGTGGGTAGTTGTTAGAATTTAGATTAAATGATGAAATGTGCATGTTTTTGTCATTTAGATTATGTTAAGATTGTGTTTTTTGTGTGAAAGATTTGATTTTTATTAGTTGGTTTATATCAATTTGATTTGATATATAATAAAGCCTTAGTCCCAACTCCCAACATGGTTCGGGGTCGGCTGACATGAATCATCATCTGAATCCGTCTAGGTTTGAATCTGCCAATACGGTCAAAGATAAAAAAACAAAGTAAAAGATAGTAAAAAAAAATTGAAGTGTGTTGTGAAATGGGAGGTATAGGATTAGGTATGAATGAGGAGGATAAGGCTATGATCGCCTCGGTATTGGGTACTAAAGCTTTTGATTACTTGTCAACAAATCCACATACAGCTGCAACTTCAATGGTGAATGCTGAATATAGTGAAAACATTCAGAATAAGTTGGTAGATCTTGTTGAAAAGGCGAATAGCGCGAATTTTAGCTGGAATTACGGGTTTTTCTGGCAAGTTTCGCGGTCTAGGACTGGGGATTTGGTGTTGACTTGGGGGGATGGGTATTGTAGAGAACCAAAGGAAGGGGAAGAATCGGAAGCGACTCGGTTTTTGAAGTATAGGGTTGAGGATGATAGTCAACAGAAGATTAGAAAGCGGGTTCTTCAGAAATTGAATGCTTTGTTTGGTGGTTCTGATGATGATAATTTGGCTCTTAGTTTGGATAGGGTTACTGATATGGAGATGTTCTTTTTGTTGTCTATGTATTTTACGTTTCCTCGTGGTGAAGGCGGTCCTGGGAGGTGTTTTGCTTCAGGGAAGCATGTTTGGGAGGGGGATTTGATGGGGTCTGGGTCGGATTATTGTGTTCGAGCGTTTCTTGCCAAGTCTGCTGGGATTCAGACTGTTGTGTTGATTCCGACTGAGTTTGGAGTTGTGGAATTAGGGTCTGTGCGACCTGTGCCGGAGAATCCCGGCTTTTTGAGAGCTTTAAACTTTGGTAATGCATCGACAGCTCAGTCTATTCGAACTAAACCTCCTCAAGTTTTGTCCCTTTTAACGCCAAAGATTGAGGAAGGTACTCCCGCTCCTGTTCCTGATCCGTTTGCAAGTCTGAGATTTATTAATGATGGAAATGTTGTGCCGAAGATATTCGGACAGAATTTAAATACAACAATCCGACCTCAGTTCAGGGAGAAACTTGCTATTAGAAAGATGGAAGATAGAAGTTGGGATGCTCATGCGAATGGAAACAAGCTTTCGTTTACAAATCAAATTCAAAGAAATGGCGTTCAAAGTCCTAGTTGGGCAAATATTTCCGGCATTAAGCATGCAACTACGACTGAGATTTATAGCCCCCAAAATTATAGCTCTCAGAACTCAAGACTGCAAGATTTTGTGAATGGTATTCGAGGCGAGTATCAAAACAATTCTCACCAGAAAAAGCCAGCTCGGATGCAGATTGATTTTACAGGAGCAACATCTAGGGCTGGTAGTACTGATTCTGAACATTCTGATGTTGGGCCATCTGGCCCGGCCGATGATGCAAAGTCCCGCAAAAGAGGACGCAAGCCCGCAAATGGACGAGATGGCCCGCTTAACCATGTTGAAGCAGAAAGACAGCGAAGAGAGAAGCTTAATCAACGGTTTTATGCATTACGAGCAGTTGTCCCGAACATTACCAAGATGGACAAAGCATCTTTGCTTGGAGATGCTATCTCGTATATTACAGAGTTGCAGAAGAAACTCGGTGACTTGGAAACACAACAGGAGGGCAGCACCAGCACCAGCGCCGCAAATGCAGATGGACAGGGACAATCACAACCTTCGATTTCTGACATTGAAGTTCAGGCAATCGATGACGAGGTCGTTGTGAAAGTGCGTGTTCCCCTTAATCGACACCCAGTTGCTCGAGTTATAAAGACGTTTCAGGATGAGGAGATTGAAGTTATCGACTCAAAACTTGCATCAGGTACTGATACTGTATTTCATACATTTGTTGTCAAGTCTCAGAGTTCGGAACAATTGACCAAGGAGAAATTCTTGGCTGCGTTTTCCAATGATTCCAAGTCGTTGCAAACCCTATCACCAACCGGGGGTTAGAAGACTAGTAGCTCTTGATTAGTAGGTGTAATTGTTAGATAGTAAAGGACGTAAAGAAGAAACCCATTTTACGACTTCTTCAGATATTTTGATTTTGCAGCAAGGAAGAGTTAAAATGAAATATAGAGGTAGAATAATAGTCAAATTTACGACAGTCATAGTCGATAAATCGTTCTATCTTGTTCATATTTATACATTACTTTTGCCATAAGCGCGTATTATTTCACAAGTTGGAAGGAATTGGTTGGTTGAACTATTCATTATTACTCGAAAGTTCAGTTTTGTTCCTGGCTACTATCGGTTGTGTTTATTTCCTTTGCTTTTGTGGTTCCTTTGCTAGATTGTGACATGTTCGGAAACAGGAGCTTCATCGATGGCATTGATGTTGATTTTGCATGTTACTCGTTCTTCCCATTTATAACGACTCCTATGTGAAACCGTTATATGCCTACAACCATGTCATAATCCCGTTCATTGAGATATGTTGCATGAAATTAATCTGTTGTATGCATACTACGGTCTTATTTGAATTTTTATCTTCCAAGTATGTTGCATGTTAAAACAGGAATTTCAAGGTCTTTATTGTTCAGAGATCTGCTGCATATTTTCGGCTTATTCTTGTTCAAGTTCCGGCATAGTAATTCTGCGCTGAACATTGCATAAATGCCTTCTGCAAGAGTTACTGTAATCCTAGAAGGTTATACCCCTACTGGTTAGAAGTTAAAATCTCAGCAAGAAACCACTTCCAAATTTCACAATAGCAGCGTAAGCACGCGTGGTGAATGTCAGCATTTAAGACGCTAGTATAATACTCCCCCGACTCAACAAATTCTTTACATTTGCATTTTTAGAATGTTTCATCAGATTCTTTACGTTCCCATTTTGGGGAAAATTTAAACAACTCAATTAAGAGTACTAAACTAACCTTGGGTGGCTTACCTGGTATACGTGATTTGCAGGCTATCACGTACACCCGAGGGTTTACCCAGTGCATACCGAAGGTAGCGGCTGCGGGTTCTCTCGCCCAAAAAAAAAAAAAAAAAAATTATATAAAGTGACTTTGGAGTTCCCAGTTATTCCAATCAAAGCTGGTCAATAAAACATTAGTATGAATTTTACAAAAACTCCTGAACCAATATATGCTTATAACCTTCACATTTCATGGGATATCCCTCAGAGACTCGGTCCCTGATGTGGTTCGTGATATTCCTTATGACCTGAACCATAAGAATTTATACGAGCCATTACAGCAAATACAACATTTTCACAAAGGGCCACCGTATGGTTTCTGTATGGTGAACACGAATCAGATCCTCAGTGCTTTATACCGACAGCAGCACATCTTGAGGGCAAGCAAGGTCTCCTTTATGTTTGCCAAATCCAAAGCAGCCGAGAATTGGTTAGCTTGAAAATATGTTTGATCCTTTCCTGTCGGTCTCCTGCTGATCTGGAAGACGGTTCAAGCATGGTATTAATTGCCTCCCGATTATAATGTTTTTGAAGGTTACCATGACTATATTTTAAACATTAAAGCAGCATCTGCTGCATTTCAAGTCGATGTTACTCTGACTCTATTTTTCTTCACATATTCGTATCAACACGTGAGACAAATGTTAATAATTTAATATTACACCTGGAAATCGGATATTAGAGTATGATACGCGACCAATATTGGGCCTCATTGACCAATTTTGAGATCCAATAGGTAACATCATGGTCTCAAGGCCTTCAACTGTGGGGACATTTCTGTTGTTAAGGAGAAGAATGGCGATCATCGTTAATTGGACACCATTTCTCTTGGTACAACTAAGATGTGAACAGTTAGAACCAATGATCTGCAAATCATAAGAAAATAGCCCCAAGTCTTGTCTCTAATCTCTCGGTATAGTTTCGCAAACTATAATCTACTTAAAATGCAAAAATCGAACCTTGATGGTGGAAATGGTAAAGTAAGATACCTAAGAATTACTTGGGCCTGCAGCTACATCTTTGACTCCCTCAGCAACGACATTATCTGATATAACACTGTCCGTTTCAACCGTGTTATCTTTGCAGCCAGAATTCCGAAACCAGCATTGCTCGGGAAAATGACCCTTTTTCTTACAAATGTTGCAAAACCTAACCCTTTCACGATCAATTTCAGGATATGCCGTGTGCATTCCGGGCCTCTTCATTGGAATCCTCTCAGGCCCAAGTTTTTTAGCAGGTGGAAACACAGGCGATGCAAGCCGTGGACGGAGACCCTCGTTTTTATTTCCGTTTTGACGATACTCCTCTTCGTCTTTTAGCTCATTCATCAGCATCCAAACAGGTAAATAGTCTTCCTTCATCAA
Organism: Silene latifolia subsp. alba; assembly: GCA_001412135.1. Classification (NCBI taxonomy): domain Eukaryota; kingdom Viridiplantae; phylum Streptophyta; class Magnoliopsida; order Caryophyllales; family Caryophyllaceae; genus Silene; species Silene latifolia. Next base: position 10,437 of record LHUT01003602.1, read on the forward strand.
TTCAACGCTAAATGGTTTCCAAGAAGGGGGAAGCTTGGAAATGATAACATTGACATGTAACTTCTCCTCAACGTACATACCAGAAGCAATAAGGGAGTCTGCAATATGATGCAACTCCTGAACTTGCTCAAAAACTGATTTTTCTTCAACTATTTGGAATTCAATGTACTTCTTAACCAAAGATACCTTTGCCCCATACTCTTCATATAGATAAGTTACCTTGAGTTCTTCCCAAAGATCTCTAGCCGAGCCTCTTTTTTTTGAGTAATGACTGTACAAATTGTCACACAATGTATTTATTATGTTTTGACGACATATATGGTCGTCATCACGCCATTTTTCTATTGCTGATAATGTCTCGGACAATTCCCAATCCGCTATTTCCGCAGCACTTGGGCATGGATCCGTAAGTACATACCTGACTTTCAAATGGGTCAAGTATGACTCCATATGATCTACCCATTGCTGATAATTTTTACCATCAAAACGAACTAAATCAATAGGTACAAGTCTATGGGAAGTAGAAGGCACCCTTGATCCATTGCCAACTTGTTTTCCTCCATCCATAAACCCAGGTCTATGACGTGCGCCAATTTTTAGCATGGGTTCTGCTGTAGCCTGTCGAAAACCATTTGAGTGGGGTATATTTTCAGATTTATCAGCATCAGCTTGTCTCTTTTCATCTCGACGCCTACATATGGAATCTAAGTCACTCGTTCTCTCAGGCAACTATGTACTGAAAAGACCAATAGACTGCCTAAAGTATATGAAGTACATACGCTAATCGTCACAATAGCTTTTCTGTGAGAGAAAGCAGATAATACCCACCTTAGCCTTGATTCAACCTTTGTTATGGCTTCTTCAATGTCAGGAATGCTCTTACGAAAAATTGACCATTGATCAGCAGACAAACCAATCCCTGCGGGGATCAAATGCAGAAATCATTACACAAAGGGAAAAAGACACGAAGAACTGGGATATTTTCACTAATATTAGCCCAGAAGACTGGAATAGCAACGAAGGTATGATGCAACAATAAAATTAAATCCTACAAACTGTTGACAAGTAATGTATCTTATTCCCTCCGTCCCGGTCATTTGTTGTCCTATTCCATTTTTGGGGTGTCTCAGTCAATTGTTGTCCTTTCTATTTTAGGATTGTATTTGATGAGCAATTTGATCATTCACACTCCATTTGGCCCACTTGTTATCTAATAATTGGCCTCCTTCCATTTCCTTGGCCTTTGTGCCAAAACCAAAGGACAACAATTGACCGGGACGGAGGGAGTATCTTTCTGGCTATACTCAATTTAGTTTGAAACATGTACATTCACCAGTTGGATTTTTTTCCCCATTTCATCCATATGAGATGGTACACGTGAATCCGGGAAAAAAAAAGAAAGAGAGAAAAAGAAGCTAAGCAAGAGAACGCTGGACTAAAAGAGCGAAAAACATGCAACCAAGGAAAAAATTGCCTTTTGGTAATGTAGTACCCACCATGATACAATACAAGGCAGGAGTTACATTCGTGATTTGATGTTTTATCTGTTTACAGAGTTACATACTTGGAAGCTGGTGAACGTGGAACCGCTAAAAGAACAAGGAAACCGATGAACATAGAATGCATAAGGATCGCTCAGGAGTTACAGGTTCACTGTGATTACTTCTATGTTCTGATTTAGTTATACGCAATTGTTAGACTTATGAGCAAGAAAAATTCAACAGTTGTAAACGTCAAAGTAAAATTAAAATTGGCAGTCAAGAAAAAAAAATCTAAGCATGTAGTTACATTTAGGCGTAAGGATCTGCTTCCCATCCTTGAAGAACGATTCTCCAATTGAGACAACAGTTTTACCTCCTGATGTTCGAACAGACACGTCTCTCTTTTGTGACAGCTACAAACATCGAATAATACTGAAGTGAGACAATGCAGGTATACAAACACACATCAACTAATTCTGTAAGAAGTAAGATAACGGTAACGAAATTATTCCTGCCTTTACTTCTTCAATATAACAAAGCAAAAAAGAGCCACTTTTCGATTAATTTTCGTACTTCTAAAAAAAGCAGCAATCTTTCAGCATTACAGATCATATACTCCGTATTTTTAACATGAAATACTACTTTCAACCACAAATACTATCCTACAACTAGTTGTATAAGAGTTATGTACAACCGCGTCAAAGTTATCGAGCTCTTACACAAAGTTGTTGAGTTATTTTACAAGTTATTGAGCTATTTTACGAAGTGATTGAGCTTAATAATTATTCTGTTAAGCTCCACAACTTTGTATCATAACTCGATAATTTTGTTAATAGAGCTCGACAACTTTGTAACAAAGCTCGACAACACTGAATAAGTTGTATATACAACCGGTTGTATAATACATTAACTGACTTTCAACTGCAATTCAGTAGCTGGCAACACTATAATTCTATCGGTCCTAATCATTTGTTTACATTTGATTAAAATACACATTAACTAATTCTGTAACAGGTATGATAACGAAATTATTCCTGCATTTACTCTACTTCTTCAATATAACAAAGCAAAAAAGAGACAACTTTTCGATTAAATGTTCATACTTCCGAAAAAAGCAGTCATCTTTCAGCATTGCAGAATACAGATCATATGTAGTTAACATTAAAAGCCTTCAACAGCAATATTCACTAGCTGCTGCCTGCAAACACCGTCTAATTACTCACTCCGTCTCATTCATCTATTTACCTTTTTTTATTCTTTGTGAGAGGTATTTTAATCAAAAGTAGTTCAAACCCTATCTCATTACTCCCCCCCTTCACAAATTCTTAATCATTTGTTTATCTTCGATTAAAATACCCCTCCCCAAAGAAAATAAACAAATGCAATAATAAATTATCCATCTCGAGTCAAAATAATTGGTACGAGCTGTATTTTAATCAAAGCTAAACAAATAATCGGGATAGGGCAGGCAAAAAGTAAATAAGGCGAGAGAGTAATTAAAAAATAATAATAAACAAATGATTGAGACGGAGAGAGTAAAAATAAAAGCGTCACCTTACAAATGACGCGACACGAATCCGCAATAACGGGTTTAACATCGATTTCTTCTTCTTGTGGCACCACTAAAGCGGTATCGGTAGCGACGGCGGGAACGTCAGGGACGTGTTGGAGTAAAAAAGACTCGATAATTTGACGGATTAAGATCTTATGAGGAAGGTCAGAAAGGTCAAGGTTAAGTTTATCTGCGGCTAAAGTGCGGACATGTTGTTCGGTGACGGAGTCGAGGTCGGAAGAGTTTAAGATGTCTAAGACGGTGTTGCGGATTTGAGAGGAAGTGTTGGAGTTTAATTCCATTGTGTGTTGTGTTTGGGAAAATGGGAGAGATTGTTATATGGGGTTTGGGAGTGAGAGAGGAGGAAATAGGAAGGGTTTGGGGGGAAAAGGGGGGAAATTTGGGAGGGAGAAATGAAAAAAGGGGGAAAAAAGAAGGTCCTACCGAGAATTGAACTCGGGCTACTGGATTCAGAGTCCAGTGTCCTAACCGCTAGACCATAGGACCTTTCTTGCTTTCTTAATCAAGGTTTGTTTACATATTCGTGGTACGTCATTGAAAGTTTTGTTAAAATACAAGAATTAGGGAAAATTTGGAATAATTATTAACCAAATAATTCACTTTTTTGTTTTTATAAAAGAAAGTTGATATAAAACATTTTTTACTTAAGTCAAAAGTGCATTTTTACCAAGACCAAATGTCATAGGAACGTATTTGGGGTGGATTGTTATGGGAAAGTAGTAATGTGGGGTGAATTGTCATTAAAAAAAGAGAAAATTGTTGATAATAGCCTTTGAAAAACCACTTTTTGAAAATTACAGCCTTATATAATTTTTTTTTTTGAAATTTACATCCAATATATCACTTCCGACAGAATTTTACTACCAAAAAATAGACTCGGGGGAAATATTGACGCCATTTTAAAATTTGTTCACTTAAACACTTTTTATGACGAATTTGCCCCTATCTTTTTACCTTACTTTCGTAATTGTCATATTATGTTTATAATCTCATCCACCCCTGACATCACTCTTACAACTTGTCCATCACCATATCTCTTACCTAATCTCAACAACCACCACCGCCACATGCCCACCTCTACCACAACCCGTCGTTCAGCCACCACCTTCATCACCATCACTGCTACTCGCCCAAATTCACCACAACAACCGCCAACCCTCTACTTCATTCACCTCCATCACCATTACCTCTTGCCCTCCATCGCAACCACCGTCGTTCCAGTGTTCCACCACCACCATCACTTGCACTTAGTTCACCTGAAACCCTCTTCTTACTCTTAGCACCCCCACAACTCATCCCAGAAATCTCTACTTGACGACTAGACACTACCACCAAGCTACAACAAAAATCCCAGATCTATGAAATTCGTGTGAAGTGGATGGCGTTTCAGGGGTTTGGATGGTGCTTTAAAAGTTTGAAGTATGGATATTTGTTAGGGGAACATGGATTAAGGCTGATTGGTTGGCCGTCGCAAATGTAGGTCCAGTGGTGGGGGAAATTTTGACATCGAGGAGATGGTGGTAGTGTTAAAAGGCATTAGGTTGTGGCTTACAATGGTGGTGAGCAGTGTTACTTTCCATGATTTCGGAATTAGTTGAGAGTTATGATGATGGTGATGGCGTTAGGTGGTGAGAGATGAGAAAATGGTGGAGCTTAGTGGGGGTGATGGGTGTGGTGGTCGTTTTCAGAGGGGAGGGTTTTAAGAGGGGAAGTAGTAAGAGAAGGAAGAAAGAATAGGTAAGGTTGAAATGTTATAAGAGGGGTATATCGGTCAATTTTTGGCAAAATTCACCGGAAACGTTACCGTGGTGCAATTTTCAAAGAAAGATGATATTATGGATGTAATTTTCAAAAAAAATTATATAAGGCTGTAATTTTCAAAAAGTGGTTTTTAAAAGGCTGTAATCAACAATTTTCTCTTAAAAAAAACGGAAATTTCCCATGGTACCCCTGAATTTTATCAAATTTTCCATGGTACCCCTGCTTTTAAGAATATGTCCACGGTACCCCTGAGGTTTCATTTTTGTGCCCATGGTACCTCTT
>LHUT01003603.1:6085-19122 GCA_001412135.1 Silene latifolia subsp. alba
TAATATCTCACCCATAGTGCCGTTGCAAAGGAGCCGTTGGCTCCACCTCCAATCAAGCCTTCAAGAATATTTTCCTTCCTCTGTTTTGTCAATTCCCTTATCCCCTTCCATAAATATGATATCTTGTTTGTATATAAATAGAGTAGTCAACCCATGTACACAGACAACTTGGCAAATACTAAATACAATATTACAATTCAGTCTATATCTCAATATATAATTATAATATGGTATCATAGAGCTAGGTCTTTTATTGGCCGTCTCTTTCGTTTTTTTTCGTATCTATCGTCTTCTTCTTCATCTTTCACAAATCATGACTAATTCTGAAACCGTCAACACCGCTACGACTCCATCATACTCTTTTGTTCACGTTGAAAACACGGGTCACAGTATCACTCTTGTCGTTTTCAACGGGAACAATTATGATGAATGGTCCCGCTCTTTTCATCTTGCTCTTATGGCGAAGGGCAAACTCGGGTACATTGACGGTACCATCTCCAAACCAACAGCCACTGCCACAAATTTCGAAACATGGCAATCAACAAATGCGTTGGTTACCATGTGGATATTTAATACAATTGCACCTACGTTACGTAATCAAATCTCGCTTCGACCTGAGGCAAAGCAAGTATGGATGGACATCAAGAATCGTTTCTGTCAGATTAACGAGGCCCGCATCTATCAACTACAAGCGGATCTAATGGCGTGTCGTCAAGGCCCAACCGAAACCTTGGTTTCTTATTACGGCAGAATGACTGCAATTTGGAACGCAATTATGGAGCTTGATGCTATTCCGTCGTGTTCATGCAGTCCCTGTTCTTGTGATTGGTTGAACATCATCAATGCAAGACGAGAAAAGAAACGGGTACGCGATTTTTTAATGGGTCTTGATGACCGTTTTGCTACTACTCGCTCTCACATTATTGGTATTACTCCTCTCCCTTCTTTAGATCTTATTTATAATCGACTCTTGCAAGATGAGGGAGTTCGTAATTTATCGTCTACCAAAGTTGACACGACACCCGATGCTATGTCTTTTGCTGCCCGTGTTTCTCACGGGTCACGACAGTCAGGGGGAGGGGGGCGTAGTGATGGTCGACAAGAACGTCGCAATTCTGGTGAAACTTCGAAATATTATTGTATAGCATGTAAGAAATCAGGTCATAGCTTGCGGTTTTGTTTTCAAGTCACGGGAAATTTTCCCGAATGGTGGGGTGATCGCCCCCGTAACCGTATCTATATAGACCCAAATGCCACTGATTTGAGTGGTGCCGTCTTTGTCCCGGATACGCGAAATAAATCCCAGGCAGACCGCACCACCCAACCTGCTTCTGGACCATCTCCCAAAGCCCATATGACAAATGCTCACTCTCCTGGTGCTTCGTCCTCTCACCCTCCACTTGCCAAGTTTGACAAACTTGATCTCAATTCTTTATCTCCACAAGCGTTGGAGGAATTAAGCAACTACTTACAGGCTCGCAAAACTGATCAAACATCAGACCGTCTCAATGGTAATTTCTCTCCTTTTACTTGGATTATTGATACGGGAGCATCATACCACATGTCGGGGTGTCTATCCCATTTTACGAATCTTGAAACTATTACGATTGCCACATGTGGCCTGCCCAATGCTAATCTTACGATTTCCACTCAAAGCGGTGATATACACTTATCCTCTCGACTTATTTTACGAAACGTTTTATATGCGGCTAATTTACATTGTAATTTACTTTCAGTCTCATGTCTTTTAATTGATACGACACTGTCGATCCAATTTTCTTACAAACTTTGTCTAATTCAGGACCGTACCTTGAAGACGGTGATTGGTGTGGGTGCGCAACACGAGGGGCTCTATTATCTTAAGGGTATCCGTGACGACAAGGCCCAAGCTTGTATGGTAGGTTCCACCGACACTATTGAGCTTTGGCACCGAAGGTTGGGGTACTCCTCTTCCAATATTTCACTTTTTTTAACTTTTATTAATAAGAAAGCTTCTTGAACTCATGATGATTTTCATAGCAAAACTTGTGACATTTGTGTTCGTGCGAATTAAACTCGCGAACATTTTCATTCAAGTACTAGTAATCCTATTTATCCGTTTGATCTTACACATTGTCAACTATGGGGCCCGTATTCCGAAAATGCCTCATGTGGGTCTCGACATTTTTTAACTATTGTTGACGATTTTTCACGATCAACATGGGTTTATCTTTTACGTCACAAAAGAGATGCTAAACAAACTTTATTAAATTTCTTTGCTATGATAAAGCGTCAATTTGAAAAGAAAATCAAAGTTTTACGTAGCAATAATGGTACAGAATTTCGGCCTCTTATACCGTTTTTTAAGGAGAATGGTGTCCTTTTCCAAACATCTAATGTCGACACCCCCAACAAAATCGAAGGGTGGAACGTAAACACCTACCGTTATATTTTAAATGTTGCTTGCGTCCTTTTATTGCAAGCAAGTTTACCCATATTTTTTTTGGGAGAATTTATCTTGAATGCGGTTTATTTAATAAACCGTACTCCGACACATCTTATAAATGCAAAAAGTCCTTATGAGATGCTTTTTAATAAACCACCACCATTCGACAACATTTGCATTTTTGGTTGTCTCGCTTATGCCAAAAGTTTAAATCGACCACATGATAAATTTGCTTCTAGAAGTTGTAAATGTGTTTTTATCGGATATCCGTTTGGAAAAACAGGTTGGTGACTTTACGATTAGGACACCGGGTCTTATTTTGAGTCACGCGACGTGATTTTTGTCGAAACCGGATTTCTCTATAAAAATCTTAACATTCACGATATCGACATCGATATTACCTCTTTTCTTGACGACACACTTACGCCTATCGAACAAGCAATCCTTCTCCATCCAACGGAACCTGACTCGTCCACCATAGCCCGTGATATAACCACCCTATCGACCACTCAGCCACCATCGATTGAGCCTCTAACCGACCAGCCCACGAACACAACCAACAACCAGCCCACGAACCCAAATAATTACCACCCTACCAACACTGACTCGACAAACGTGGGACGGGGACATAGAATAAAAATACCGAACTCCAATTTGAAAGATTATGTGCTCCCAAAACCTCGCCTCTCGTCGAACTATCTCACCGCAACACCATCGTCTTCAGGTACCGCTTTTCTGATTTCTCATTATCTCAATTATGCAAAATTTTCTCCTAATCATCAAGTTTTCTTATCGGCTATGACTAAAAATCACGAGCCTAGTTTCTTTAAAGATGTCGTGCATGTTCCCGAATGACGCGAAGCTATGAAACTTGAAATTGAAGCTCTTAAGAAAAACAACACGTGGACACTTGAACCTCTTCCTCCTACCATAAAACGCGTCACCGTCCGTACATTGCTCCCATTGCCGCTGCCAAGCAATGGGCCTTTTATGAAATAGATGTCCATAATGCCTTCCTACATGGCGACCTCCAAGAGGAATGTAACACCCCCATAAGTCGGGACCCTTCCTCTACGCCATCCCATCCCATGGGAATGTCATATGACTTGGTTTCCTAAGTTTAGAGTGCGAAAAAACAAGTAAAGAGAAATTTATGACAACGAATTTAGATAGATAAGTTGACTTAAATAGTTAAGTTACTAGTTGTGGGATTCAAATAACAATACCTATAATACAACCGAATCGAAATAAAAGTGGAGTTTATAAAGAGCCAAAAACTAGACAACAAGGAATGGTGACAAAATGATGTAAGGCCGCTCCCAAGCCTCCCAAGCGCATATGCAAATATGTAAACATGTCAAACCACTGCTCCTTATATGAGCAAAAATCATCATATGGTTCACCACAGACATTTCAAAACATCATCTATGTCATGCTACTATAAGGGATTATATGATCATGTAAATGAATGTCAATGACAACAATACACAATACCTCATGGCTCTACATCTATCACACCGATGCTAGGGACATGCCCACGGCACCACACCTCACAAATAGGTACTCGAAACACGTCCGTGGTACCGAGCCCGAGCGTGACTCGGATCCCCTGCCAGACGTCGTGCCTAGACCACACGAATCCCTCCAAACTCAATTCCTTAATGTGCACATCCCTTTTGGAGTGGGAAGCTCCAAGAGGCGACTCAAGCGTAAGACGGTCTCCCAAACGTCTTACGTCTCCTCAACAACCATGTATCACAACCAAAGAGAATCACCAATATATCCTCCAACTAAAAACACCACATACATTGACAATCACAAACATGTAGTACACTTTTCAAACAACACAAATTATGATATTGTAATAATGCTCTATTCATCATTAACTCACCCTTTTGCACAAATGTCTCATGTACATGTTATAATGCATTCTATAAAATAATGTGAGACCAACCATACTTACCCAATCCCCCATATGTATGAACATTACCAAACAACAATATACTATCAAACCCTTATTACCACTACTCATGTTATATATAATGAGACTATTATGTTACTAATGCCAAACAATGCACAAATAAACATTCATATCACCCAAGCTAAGTAGGGAAATCCTACTACCTCTTGCTAATCTTCAACAAACTTCAAGCTAGGAGGCTAGAAGTGCTCCTCAATGAAGACTCGTCCTACATAATCCATAGCTAACTATTATTACAACATACTACAATAATAACAATACTAATTAACCTCTAATCACCCCATTTAATTAGTCATAACCCTAATTAATTTCTTACGGCCACATACTAATCAAATTAGGATTTACTAATTAAAAGGAAAAAGGAAGAGGAGTGAATATAATCTTACCAAAATATAAACAAGTGGCAAGAACAAGGATTTGGGAAGTGAGTCTTCAAAGATGTGTGTTAGATCTTTGTGGATAAGGTGGTAATTTTTAGAGAGGTGTTTAGAGAGTAAGTGATAAGGTAGGGAGTGAAATAAGGCCAAGAAAATCTGAAAAAAAGATGTTTAAAGGTGATAAGGCCACCTACCATTTCTCGTGTAAAACAATGGAAAGCGACAAGGCACTTGGTCGAGTGCTCGGTCAACTCAATCAAGTGAAGCTTCACTCGGTCGAGTGACTTACCACTCGGTCGAGTGACCCACCACTCGGTCGAGTTGCCTTATTTCAGAAACTTTCAGAAATTCTCAGATGTTACTCGGTCTCTCACTCGGTCGAGTGAGATACACTGGGTCGAGTAAACTGTCTACTCGGTCGACTAAAGCCTTAGAAACTATGAGGTATTACAATATTTCCCCCTTAAAAAGAACTTCGTCCCCGAAGTTCACACACGACACTATACTCTACCATACTCTATATCCCATAACGCGGCAATGGTGCATGGTGGTAAGTCATAATAACAACAACTAGTACAAGTATGACTAACTAAAAGACTATAAGGTGAGGTGGTGACGACTTTACGTAAAATAAAGAAAGAAAACTTGTACTTGCGTAATACGCCCCACCCCTCTAGAAACAAGGTTACGACCTCGTAAGTCGTAACCAAACTCATACCTGCTCGAAAAGGTGAGGATACCGCTCTTTCATAATCTCCTCGCCCTCCCATATAGCCTCCTCTACTAGATGGTTAGACCACGATACTTTTACTAACACCGTCTCACCATGCCTTGTTTTCCTTATTTTCCGGTCCAAGATCTCTTTGGGCGTCTCCACATAAGTTAAGGCATCATCTAACTCAACCGTTTCCGCCTGAAGCACATGTGAAAGATCACTTATGTGCTTCCGCAATTGAGATACGTGAAAGATATTGTGAACTCGTTCCAATGCCGGAGAAAGTGCTAAATGGTAGGCCACTTCCCCTACTCTACTCAATATCTCATACGGACCGATGAACTTTTGGCTCAACTTGCCTTTCTTACCGAACCTCATTACTCCTCTCATGGGAGAAACCTTAAGCAAGACCTTACCTCCCACCGCAACTTCAATGTCCCTTCTCTTCAAGTCGGCGTAGCTCTTTTGACGGTCTTGTGCCGCCCTCATTTTCTCTCGAATTACATGCACTTGGTATATCATGTCTTGGATCATTTGAGGTCCCAATAAGATGGCCTCGGTGCTATCATCCCAATATATTGGGCTTCGACACTTCCTCCCATACAAGGCTTCAAATGATGCCATGCCAATGCTAGCATGGTAGGTATTATTGTAAGAGAACTCGATCAAATACAACCTATCTTCCCAAGAGCCCCCAAATTCCAAAACGCATGCTCTCAACATGTCTTTCAAGGTTTGAATTGTTCTTTTGGTTTGTCCATTCGTTGTCGGGTGAAAATCCGTGCTCATTTTCAATTGATACCCAAATAACTTTTTAGTTCTTGACAAAACCTCGAAATGAACCTTAAATCGCGGTCCGACACAATATCCTTCGGAAATCCATGAAGCTTGACCACATACTTGCAATAGGCGCTTGCTAGTTCCACGTTGCTCCAAGTCTCTTTCATTGCATTGAAATGAGCCGATTTAGTAAGAATATCTACAATAACCCCAATAATGTTGTTACCCTTTTGTGTCCTAGGTAATCCCACTATGAAGTCCATAGATATCGACTCTTACTTCCGTTCCGGCACATCTAAGGGCTGGATTTTCCCTTGTGCTCTCCTTTCACTCTTTGGCAAGTCAAACATCTTGCGACAAATTCCGCCACCTCCCTCTTCATAGCTGTAAGGCTGTAATACCACAGATTTATGAGTATGTATAGTGAACTCGGTGCACTCAACCGAGTATGTGAGACACTCGGTCGAGTATGGTGTACTCGGTCGAGTATGTTTGGTACTCCACCGAGTGCCCGGTCTGACGAGTCGTTTTCGCGGTTTGATTAGAGAGGGAGTTATATATATATTACGATAATTATTTCATTAATTAGTTTATTAAACCTAAAACATTTCTCTAAACCCTCCCTAATCACTATAATCATCAAGTAAGCAAGACCTAGCTTTCGGTTACCGGATTTCATGCTCTTGTGTCAATCGATTTGTAAGTATTAGTCTCATTTGTTTTGCAATTAGTTTACATTCATTGAAACCCTAATTTGGGTTAAGAATTGGGGGTAATTAGTTGATTAGTGACGGATTATGATGTGGTATTACTTGATTATCTTTATTAGGTGACGATTTCATAGAAGAGCAGTTCTAGCTTCGTCGTTGTGTTGATTAGCGGAATTTGCGAATAAGGTAGGGTTTCCCTACTCAGTCTCATGTACGATTGGTTATGAGTAATGTGTTATTGTGTGATTTATTTGATGTGAAAGTATTGTGGTATGTTGATATTGTTAACATTGTTGTTATTGATTATGGAGCCATTGTCGGGAGATGGTCTTCACCCCCATGTTTACCCCTTGTGGCTCCCGTCACAAAGGTGATGTGCACATTGATGATCCGGGTTCGCTCGTTGCGATGAGCGGGGATTTAGGTGACAAGGCTGCAGTCTACCACTGGCGGTATGGGTACCTGTTGCAATAGGTAGTCTGGCTGGTCTGGGCTTTCAAACATTTATATTTGGAGGTTAGAGATTGTGTTATTGCAGGATTGAATTGATTTGGTTTGTTGTTATTGTAGCTCATGATTACTTGTGCAGTTGAATGGCCCTTTTATGTTTTCAAAATCTTCGGTGATCCATTGGGGGATGGTGATCAGAAATCTAGCAGATATTGTTGTTGATCTTGCATGCGGGTTTGGATGGGATGCTTGCGAGACCTTGATTCTTTAGCTTCCGTCGAGTCTTTTAGCTTCCACTGAGTTTTACACATTTAGTCTATTGGTTTACATTTGTATTCCATTTGGATTTTGGCATTGTGGTTATGTAATTAGATTAAACTACATTTGCTTTAAATATATGTTCTTTGATGGTCTATTTGATATACTTTACCTCGGGTAACCGAGATGGTAGCACTTTTGTTTACTAAGATAGGCCTTATTAAGGCACTTTGGTAGATGGGGGTGTTACAATACCGGGCCACCAAAATGTTTTCTTGAGGTCCTTGTATAGTTTATCTCCACCTAGGTGTACGCAATAAGGAGTATTATGGGCTTCATCCATAATCTTCTTCATAAGCTCATCATCATTAGACACACACCATCTTCCTTTGAACCTATGGCTTCCATCTCTATGTAATTTAAACCTTGCTGTTTCGTTCCACTCCAAAGCTCTCTTCCACTCTTGGATCTTAGAATCACTTGCCTGCCTCTCCCGGATCTCTTCATATAAATCGGGTTCTAGTGTTAGGTCACCAATTGCCTCCCCTTTTCGTACCATATGAATACCTATCTTCTTCACTTCTTCCTTTAGCCTTAACATGGATAAAGCGGTACACAAAGAGTGAATCGACTTCATACTCAAAGCATCGGCTACCGCATTAGCTCTCCTTTCATGGTATACTATTGCCATGTCATAATTCCCAATGAGTTCAATCCATCTTCTTTGCTTCATATTCAACTCATTTTGGGTGTAAATGTACTTTAAACATTTATTATCGAAAAACACCTCAAAAGTTGCTTCATATAGGTAGTGCCTCCATATCTTCAAAGCAAAAACAACGGCTCCCAACTCTAGGTCATGTGTTAGATAATTCTCCTCATATGGCTTCAATTGTCACGACGCATAAGCAGTAATTTTACCATTTTGCATGAGCACACATCCCAAACCATTCTTTGAAGCATCGGTATAAACTTCAAAATTCTCACTTCCCTCCGGCAAGGTTAACACCGGAGCCGTGGTTAGGCACTCCTTTAGGGTCAATAAGGCCGCCTCACAACTCCCCATGTGAAACGGTTTTATTTTCTCATTAATGATGTCAATGGCCTAGCAATCTTTAAGAAGTCTTTCACAAATCTTCGGTAGTAACCGGCTAGACCAAGAAAACTCGTTATCTCCGTAACATTCTTCGGTGCCTCCCACTTTGACACGGTTTCAATCTTGCATGGGTCCATGGCCACTCCCTCCTTGTATAGCACATACCCTAATAAAGCCACCTTCTCCAACCAAAATTCACATTTACTAAGCTTGGCATAGAGTTGAGGGTCCCTTAAAGTTTGCAACACGATCCTCAAGTGCTCTTCATGTTATTCTTTGGTCTTAGAGTAGACCAAGATTTCATCTATAAACACCACCACAAACTTGTCCAAGTATGGACTAAACACCTTATTCATGAGGTCCATCAACACGGCCGGGGCATTCGTCAACCCAAACGGCATCACTACGAACTCTAATGCCCATACCTTGACTGAAACGCGGTTTTTGGAATGTCCTTATTCTTGATTTTTAATTGATGGTAGCCCGATCTCAAGTCGATCTTGGAGAACACGGCTCCACTAAGTTGATCAAATAGGTCATCAATCCTCGGCAACTGATACTTGTTCTTTATGGTGACGCTATTCAACTCTCGGTAGTCGATAAACAACCTCATAGTACCATCTTTCTTCTTCACTAACAGAACCAGTGCTCCCCACGGTGAAACACTAGGCCTAATGTACCCCGTATCCGCCAATTCACAAAGTTGCTTCTTCAATTGTTCTAACTCCTTTGGACCCATCCGGTACGAGGCCTTCGAGACTGGTCCCGCTCCTGGTTTCAAGTCCACACTAAACTCTACTTCCCTTGGTGGAGGTAATCCGGGTAACTCATCCGGAAATACATCCGCAAATTCTCCCACTACCGGTAAATCTTGAACGTGTGGTCTTTCCATGCTAGTGTCCCACACATGACACAAAATCATAGGACAACCCTTCTTCAAATATGTCTTTAAGGTTATCACCGTAATGAGTTTCACCTTGGGTTTGACCAAGTAGCCTTTGTACGACACTTTAGTACCCTTGGGTCCTTTCAAAGTTATTTTATTTTGATGATAATCTATATTGGCATTGTGCTTACTTAGCCAATCCATCCCCAAAATTACTTCAAACCCCTCCAAAGGAAATTCAAAAAGATTGACCGGAAAGTTTGTCTCATGCACCAAAACCGACACCTCTCTATACACTTTTGAACATACCACAGACTCTCCCGAAGGTAAGGATACGTCGTTGTTTACTAACTCACCCTCCCCCAAGCCTAGGGTCGACACATGACTCTTAGACACAAAAGAATGTGTGGCCCCCAAGTCAAACAAAACAAAACAAGGATGAGAATTAACAAGAAATGTACCGGAGACAACATGAGCATCCTCCTCGGCACTTTTCTTGTCCATGAAAAAGAGCTTTCCACTAGCTTTAGGCTCCCCTTGCACCGTTCTTGCCGAGTTAGTCGGCCTAGCTTCCTAAGTGTGGCCTCCAATGTAGCTTGTTGCCTTGGATGGAGCTGCTATGTTGAAGTTCTCGAGGCTATTTCCACCATTGAAGCTAGAGTTTGCATTCCTTTGATTTTTCCATACCCCCGAATTCCGGTTGCTCGATCCACTTTGGGAAGGTGTGTGGTAAGAGCTCCCTTGTCCAAACTTTCGGTTGGACCCTTTTGGAGTGCTAGTGCAATCATTTCTTTTGTGGCCAAGGCCACAACAATTGTAACATTGCAAATCACCACCTTCACTCGCGGCTGTCCCTCCACAGCTGCCCGACTTCCCATAACAACCCACTTGCGATCCCCCCGAATAAGACTTTTCTTGATTATAGGTGAACTTCTTTTGTTGATGTCCGCCGCATTCTCTCTCGGGTTTCCTCTTTTCCCTGGTCCTCTCTTTAGCATCCTTGGTCATGTTGATGAACCTTTCCGCGTTCCCGGCTCTAGCATACACCTCCTTCACGCTAGTCAACTCTCCAGGTGGAAGCTTCTCTAGAATTTTCACGGTTAATCCTCCTTCAAACTTGAGAGCCAAGTGGGATTGGCTAAAGAGGAGGTCTTCTACGTAGGTAGCAAGCTCATTAAAGTGGATGTAGTAATCTTGTACCGTCATCATGTCAGTCATCACAAATCGGTCAAACTCCACTCGGAGATTGCACCGAACATGTTCGGGGATAAACTCATTCCTCATATCAAACATAAAGTCGGCCCACGTAATAGCGACCTCGCCCTTTTTCTCATAGTACTCTCTCATGGCATCCCTCTCCTTGTACCACCATCCTCCCGCTAGACCCCCTAAGTAGAAAGTGGCTTGCTCTACCTTGAGTTCCTCGGGGCACCTCACCACTTCAAAGACATTCTCCATCTCTCTTACCAAATCACTAAAGAGATTGGGTTCGCCCACCCCAAGGTACTTAGTCGGTCAGTGACGAGAAATAGCCGTGCTCACGGTCGAGGCATCGAGTGTCCCGTCCCTCTCTTTAGTGACATTCCGGAGAGCTTTGGTGAGAGCGTTATTTTGTTCAACAATCCGATCTACCTCATCCTCAGACCTACGGGGTGGTGGTGATGGAGTCCTTGCACGAGCGCTCGGCATCTTATCTCTTCAATAAGCATAACAAACGTCAATACATGTCTCACCATAAGAGACAAACAATATTGACCATCATATATGTCCACTCGGTCGAGTATAGGGCTCTACTCGGTCGAGTGTCCGTCCTACTCGGTCGAGTGCCTAAACTTCGAGCAGGTTTCCAGAATTCACCAGGTCGCCCACTCAGTTAAGTAGAAATGTCACTCGGTCGAGTGGCTCACACTCGGTTGAGTTGGTCCTCTACTCGATCGAGTGCTTCAACAACAGGTGTTTTTCCAGAATCTGGAAAACTGCCCACTTAGTCGAGTGGTATGGGTACTCAGTCGAGTGCCTTCAACTCCGCCGAGTTTCCTTTCTACTTGACTGAGTACACCCCCTCAAAGGATCATGCACCCATCCCGACTCACATAAGTCCACATGTAACCCTATTTCACATGTTTATAAACTCAATTACGAAGAAAGATAAAATAGATACTACATGAAATACACGTAAAACAATGTATATAACATGTGAGTAACGCTTTTCTTCTATTGTATCTACCACACCAACATATTCATACACATGCATTCATATAGTTCTCATAGATTTTATCATCACTACTCTTTGGATCACATTATGGACTACCAACACGGATTCATCTTTCATGCACAAGACAAAGATATGCAACATCCATGTGACACACCAAAGAACGTCCTATACATGCCATTATGTTATGACCGACTCAAGTGGTGAGGGGAAAAGCATAACCTTGGGACGACTCCCAAGTGTGTCACTAGCTCCTAACGACTCAAACAGGGTTCATTTTAACTAACACTCCTATATTTATTGATTCAGTAGTTTAGGCTCCAAATACTGGCTCTGATACCACTTTGTAACACTCCCATAAGTCGGGACTCTTCCTCTAAGCTATCCTAACCCATGGGAGTGTCACATGGCTTGGTTTCCCAAGTTTGTAATGCGAACAAATGAGTAAAGAGAAGCTTATGACAACGATTTAAGATAGATAAGTTGAAGTTAAATAGTTATGTTACAAGTTGTGAGATTCAAATAACAATTCCTATAATAAAACCCAATCGAAAAAAAGTGGAGTTTATAAAGAGTCAAAAACTAGACAACAAAGAATGGTGACAAATCGATGTAAGGTCGTGATGCGTGTCATTTATATGATGTTTCACACCCTATTTTACACGCATTTCAGAGCTCATTTGTGTAGTTTAAGCTACCATTTCCTCTATTTCCGTCTACTTTCGTGTTTTTCGTACATTATTGCAGAAATGTGAAGAATTCAACGGAAATTGAGCTAAATCCGTCCCCGAGTATCCTGCATTGCATTTGACGTGAAGAATTCACTTAAAGAAAAGCCCAAAAGACAAATCCACGAGATTATAGAAGCCAACCATCAGCTACTTCAGTCGATCGACCAATGCCTTCAGTCGATCCACCAATCCACGGGTTCCAGTAGCTACTGTTCAGCTCAGAGCAGTCGATCGACTGACCTAACCGGTCGATCGACCAAGCCGCTACTCAGACGTGAAGATATAGAACGAGTTTTCCAAAGCCCAAAGCGATATTAGGTTTAGGAATTATGTTACGTATACTTTCTATATAACGTAACCTAGTTCAGAGATAATCAGCTAGCTCTTATCAAGTTTTACATTCAGTTTTAGTTTAT
>LHUT01003612.1:0-15515 GCA_001412135.1 Silene latifolia subsp. alba
AGTTGCTGTTTTTTTTTTTTGCCCGGGAGTGCTGCGGTTACCTGTCATCCTAAGAGAATACATTGACTCCTTCAACAAACTGCCGTTGTGGCTCCTAAGATAATAAAAAAGAATGTTTCAGCACATACCCAATTTCCGAAACATCACTGGGAGACGGGATCCGGCATATGATGTATAATGCTTTGAAGTCCAGACCGGTAACTTGGATGAAGTAGCTTCACACCTAGTTCATTCTTCATGCGAGCATTTGACACTCGCTTTTCTTCTCCAATAGGACCCGTTCTTTGTATAGGTAACTCATTGATAGTAACTAACCCGGGCCATCTCTTGTTTATCAATTGCTGAGCAAACTCAAATACCTCGGCCCTCGGGGCTGGATCATCATCAACTACATTGTAAATTTCACTG
Organism: Silene latifolia subsp. alba; assembly: GCA_001412135.1. Taxonomy (NCBI): domain Eukaryota; kingdom Viridiplantae; phylum Streptophyta; class Magnoliopsida; order Caryophyllales; family Caryophyllaceae; genus Silene; species Silene latifolia. Next base: position 409 of record LHUT01003612.1, read on the forward strand.
CAGAAACCCAGAAACTCAGTAAAACATGTTGGTTTCTTACAAGAAGGATAAACTGACAAAAATAAACGACACAGTCTGTCAGTCAGCATCTTGATTCCAGAGAAGGAAATTCTCAGCTGAATGTGAGAATCTGAGAAACTAATCCTCTATACAATTCCGTAGATGCTATTAATACAAAAGCCAACCTGTGTAAATCCGCCGAAATACTTGCTTTGAGAGCCTGACAAATATCTGCGACATGAACTCGGGACGTGAAATTTCTACTTCCTCTTCTCTTTTGAGAGTCCGATAAATGCCTCTTCTTTAGGAGCGTATCAATTGCACTGCAATATGAGAATACTTCACATAAAACCCATGGATAAACAAGTTTAACCTCAAAGCCATAAAATAATCATGAGAGCATGATAAATTGACATACTATAAGCACATGTCACAACCTTCTGCCAGGCCCATATATACCACCTAGCCGAAATACATACGGCGAAAGCCCAAGATCATGTCCCAGCTTTAACCATCCTTCCTCTGCACTCAATCTCATCTTACCTACGTTTTTGGTAGGCTGTGGAGAATAACTGCAGTAGATCAGAAATATGTTATTCATTACCCATGGCAACTCAGACTGAAATGCGCCAACTGTAATTGTGGATGCTTACTCCTCATCGACCCATGCACCTTTTGAATCTCCATATACACCTATATAAGCAATTGTATGAAACAATGAAAAAATTAGGATCCCAAATACAAGAATATACAGAGTTTATTTAATAAAACCAATTAGATGACCTTTTATTCAATTTCAAGCGAGCCTCACATTACGGTCAATTATGTACTTGCTTACGCAGTCTTTACTGGAACAGTCAATTATGAGAACTTACAGTAATAACATCTTTATACTACTCCGTAAGACCGTAACACTTAAAACCCCTTCTAGTGATAGATCACTTTTGAGCATGACACAATTCAGAATGCATAGAATTTAGTTATAAGCATTAAGTGAGCTGCACATACTTGTTGATGACAAATAACAAAGCCACTGTAAATTTCCTCTCGAGAGTCTACTTCTAAGGCGATCTTGATGTTGAAGCACCTACACCAAGGATTTGAAAAAAGGGGAAAAAACTATTCATTGAAGTACACGAAGTTGATGGTAACTAAGATGTAACAATGATCGGTGACATACAGTGGATAAAAAAAATGCTCACGACTTACTGGATCCCCAACATTCTCAATAGGAGGAACGGAGACTAGTAGGCGTGTATAGCAACTCAATATATCGAGGATCTTCCACCTAGATCAAATACGAAGTAATGAATTAGTTGAAGTGATGAGAAAATAAGATTGCTGAAAACAATGACATTGGCACACTTATGTCTAAATTCTCAATGGCATCACAAACAAAGGAAAACAATTGACTATTAATAAATAAAGAGTAGAATTTCCATCCCCCGACCCTCAGATTTTGTCCATATGAAACACCTAAGTGATAAAAACAACCAAGTCGTACTTGGATATAATGTCACCTAAATATGGTGCATCAAAAACATTTGCGATCAGCGATTCTGATGCCTCCCACATGCGAAAGGAAGAAATGGAGGATGGGTGAGGACCAGTATAGAATTCTGTGTACAATGAGTTACATCTGCTAGAATACCCTTGCTGAGCTGGAGAAGTATATAAATTAAATGGAAGGGAGCGCTTCTATTAATACCATGATGGTTGTTGGAACCCTAAATAAGAGGACGTTAGCCAATGACAAAGTTTACAACTTTTCCCCACTCTGAAGCATAATCCCTTTTCACTAACGCAACAGCTTACAGTTTAGAGGAAACTAGCCCAAATATGATTATCGTAGACATTTCAATTTTCAACAACAAAATGAGCGAGTAAAAGTGGCGAACTGGAACATACTCTGGTTGACATGCATCAAAAACATGGGCATCAAATCCCTTTTCCTCAAGCTCCTTTTTCTTTGTAATGCTCGTACAAGTCCCTGAGATGTCCCTGCAATTCTATTTTGTTAGGTTCTGAAGTCATCATGAAAGCATCATACCGTACCTTAAGAAAGCCATGTTACAAACTTACAACGACCAATTCAACTCATGAATTTCTGATTACAACAGACTATTTTAAATGGTCCATCTCAACCTGCTTTTACTAATGAATGCCCTGACTAAAAGAATATACAGACTCAGAAATCATGTCACAAGCATTGTACAAGATTATATAGATGGTACAAATAGATAACGTCTTGAACGAGCTTTCAGAACTCACAAGAAAGAAAAGCAATACAAAACGAAGCGTGTGCAAGCTAGTATAAGGCATTCCGACAAACTAGGATTGATACATATTCACATTTCATGACAATGAAAATTGAAGATCCTTCAAAAGAAAAGAATCCCTTGGAAACAGTTCATACTACCCAACTCTACAACTTAAAAAAGTAATATTTGCTGCTGTCGTGAACTTGTGATCTAGCAGAGAACTGGACATACACAGTTTTATCTCTATCGAGTTGAGACTTCATATGCTCGAATACCATTCACACTTCATACACTACTCAGGTCAGCAAAGCAACAAACAGAATACAAAAAGGAACACTTCTTCAGTAGTCAGTAGTCAGTAGTCAGTATCTATGTTAAACACTTGGGAAAAACACCCGGATGAATTCAACCAAAGGCCACAATGAAACACAGTTATTTGCCACCTTACCCAAACTAGAGTCAACAACATGAACCCCAATTCCACAAAAATCTCAAATTCTCAATTAATTGCAAGATTATCAACTTAACCATTTCCAAAGAACACACTCATTGTAAACTTTAACAAGAATTCCCCTTCCAATAATCTTAAACAGACATTTTTTTTCCTCAAGAATCTTAACAACTAAGCAAAATGGCTCAGAGTCACCCGATGCAATGCTCGATGCAATTTTCATTTTGGGCCATTCACAAACAGCCTCTTTGTATTACTAACACAACGATAAGGTTGCGTACATCCGACCCCCTTATCCCGCAATTTGCAATCTATAACTGGAATTACCACCCAACTGAAACTGAGTTTACTTGCAAACTAAACTACGGAGTATAATAAATACTCTCTCCGTCCCAATCATTTGTTGACGATTTTTATTCTATGTGAGGTGACTGAGACAAAGGGAATAACAAATATGTATAAAAATCAAAAGGGTATAGAAAAAAGGAAGAAAATTGTACCATCCTTGATTCTTCAACTCTTGTGCAAAGAATTGACTAACATAACCCAATCCAAGAATGAACATCTTTTTCGAAGGAACATTTGATCTAATTTCATCTCTTTTGCATTTAATGCAGGTGTTTGATATCAAAGATGGAAACTTTTGGGAAATGGGTAATTGAGAAGCTTGATTGAATCGCCTGGAAAATGCCCATGTTGCTGGATGTTTAGCTGTCAATATAGTTTGAGTCTCCATTGTGACAAGCTGATCAACTGAGAGTAATAGTAAATACTGTACAAGATTACAAGTAGTATTTTTCTTTTTTTTTTTTTAAATAATACAAGTAGTATTTTTTCACCTCAAATCATTTGTTTACCTTTGAATCTTACGACCGAGACGAAATGAGTAATAATCGCAACCGCCACATGTCTCCAATTATTTGAAGGACCCTTATTTTTAATACCGAATTTGAGCATTCCCGAAATAACCCCAATTGAATCATTTATTCTAGTTTTGGAGTACGTCTGTATTTCCATCTATTAAATATCACCTTTCATACCTTCCATAAAATGCGAAAATTAGAGTGATGAAAAATGAAAATTATGCACCAAAAATCGAGTTACGATGCAAAACTAAAATAATCAAGGGTAAGTTGGGATTGTTTTAGGGATACTCAAACTTGGGTTTAAAAATGAAAGACATGTCAAAGTTGTGATTATTCTTGTTAACGAAATGTAAGACGGTCTGTTATTGCAGCTCCAAATTAACACAGGTAGATACTTCTTTTCTGTTTTTGCAGTTCGAGGTAATTTCGCTGAATCGACTAGCAAAATTACACATGTATGGGTGAATGAGTTAAGTTACTACTCAGACAAAATGTAGGGTGACTTTGTTTTAGGGGTATCTATTCGCCGATAAGGCGATAAGGTCTTAGCCTATTGTAAAGACGGATGTCTTGTGAACTTAACGCTGCATGTTTACATCCTGCACACAAATAATATGATATTTGGAGCTGCCAACGTTCCATACTTTCATCATTCCGAATTGCATGCTGTACACAGCTCAGTACATTCTTTTCCTCCCACATTTCATACAAAATCAGCTAAGATAGCTCTTCAGCAACTCAATTTTCCGACAGAGGTAAATTCTTTACCTTCATGGTTCAAAGATCAAGCATATACAAGTTACAACCATACTTTCCGGGAGATTGCGCCACTTCTGACGTATCCTAGGGTTAGAAAACGAAGTTCCCGCCTAATTAGTGTACAAACTTGGAATAAGGACGACAACCACCAAATATAGGACTATAGGAGCATTGACTCTGTTAGCTTTCTATCGGTATAAAGATTTGGCTACTCAGCTGTGGTTTTTGGCTTTCTTTAACACTTCTTTAAGGACAAATGCTATTCGATCAGCCATGTGGTACTCGAGAAACCTCTCTTTCACCCTTCCATAACCTTTTTTACCCATTGTTAACCTCCTTTCAACATGTGTTGCTAGTTTCACTATGTTCCTTGCAAGAGGGGTGACACCATCTTTTCCAACAGGATGCAACAGACCGGTTGTCTCGTTCACAACTATCTCCATCGTGCCACCGGCTGCTGTTCCCTGATGAAATTTTGATAAAATGAAGAAGCGATTATTAAATACTCGATCAAAAATGAAAATGCTACCAAATGTAGAAGTTTGACAGCAATAATTCAACTCCTTAAAAAAACCTAGGTCAAGGCTGATTCAACTCCTTGATAGCATGCGAATTTTGAAAACATCAGCGCATTGTTTTAGATCATGTAGATGGCCTTACTCGAGTGTTTGTGATATGTTACTCTGACTCTTCTAATTTCCTCGAGTACCCGGTCCAACACTCGACACTTGGACATGGTTATGACAATTGGACACCTCATTTTAGCCCAAAAAATGCATATTTTTCAAAAAAATAGCCGAGTCCGACACTTGGACACGCACCCGTGTCGGATACTTCTAAACGAGTCTAACATAGTTTGTGAACATAGTAGACTAGATTCTTCATGGAAATAGCAATTGCCAAGAGTAGGACAGAAGCCTATGTAATACCAGAATAATTCTAGATACTGTGAAAATTAATAGCATGTAGCAGTGATATACATAATAATATACTTACCAGCACGGGTAACTGAAAGGCCATAGCTTCAATAGTAATTCTCCCAAAACATTCTCCGCGTGTCTATATGCAAAAACAAAGCCAACATATCAAACTAGAGGAAATAGCTGTATTTCAAGTCTACAACCGACTACTTGATTCATGAGTACCACATAGATGATGAAACATATGCACAATACAGGCGAGGAACAAGCTACTAGCACAGGAACAACTTAAAAGGGTATCAAAGCAAGCATTACTTAGGCCTTGTTTGGATACCAAAATAGAAGGGAAAGGGAAGGGAGGGGGAAGGAGGGAAGAGAAAGGGAGGGAAGGGAAGGGGAGGGAGAATGGTGGTGGTCATTTTCCTTTGTTGGAGGGGAAATAATTTGGCTGCGAGGAGGGAAATGGTGGGATCTAATTTCCCTTCCCCTCCAAATCCCTTCACCTCCATCTTGCTAACCAAACAAAGGATTTTTCATCCATTCAAATCCCTCCCCTTCCTTTCCGTCCAAATCCCCCTATCCAAACGCACCCTTAGAGTTGAACAAAAATTCCCAAAGGAAAAGCAATACTACCACCACTCCACCAGTGCCGTGTGAGAATCCTCTAAGGTCCTGTTCTTTTGGACTTAAAAGTCACTTAATTTAAGTTTACTTNGATTCGGTTTATGTCGGGTCATCTTCGGGTCGGGTCATCAACGGTTGGCAAGTCGGGTCGGATCATTAACGGGAGGCCCTGTTCTTTTGGACTTAAAGTCACTTAATTTAAGTTCAGTTCAGATCCTATAAGTTCAGTTCAGTTCAGTTCAGATTCTATAATTTTAGTTCAGATCCTACAAGTTCAGTTCAGATCTTATACGTCACTTCAATTAAGTCCACTTCAGATCCTATACGTTCAGTTCAGTTCAATTCAATTCAGATCCTATAAGTTCAGTTCATTTCAGATCCTATAAGTTCAGTTCAGTTCAGATCCTATAAGTTCAGTTCAAAACAGATAAGTTTTGTTCATTTGAACAGGGCCTAATAGAGAGAGTTTTAATACATATTAGCAATCACTACTTTGGCAAACAGTTGCATATAACGAACAACAAGGCAAACAAAACTCTGTCGATTCTGCAGTGTCCTGAAAATCAAGAATTACAGTGGAATACCCACCCAAAGATCTTGAACCCTGGATTTAGATACTTGCAAATAAACACGTACAAAGTCATGAAGTACATCAATATTACTTCCAAAAAAAAAAATGATGCCCAAAACTAACACAAATACATTGCACTTATGGGACAATTTCTGCATATAACTGTCGTTTTGAGAAAATTCTCAAACGGTAAAAAAAAACTACAAAGACATTCCTAACTATGTACGAGCAACGAATGAAACAGAACTTATATATAATTCTCTGATAAAGATAGGAGCAAGTATCACTGCAGGTACCTGCGAATTTTGGACAAGGACATCGATTGAGGCAAGATATGGTGCAACAGTGAGGGTTTTGTTGATGAAATGAACCCGATCCTGAATCGTTTTCTCTGTAACAAAGTTCCGTAGCTCTGTTTCAAACTTAGTTTGTGCTCCCATATCACTTCCTACTACAACTGCATGCATTGGAGGTACTTGGAGTTTCTTTTCTTTGATAATCTGAAGACTTTCATAGAACGAACGCAGAAACAAATCCTGCCCTTTGCCACGAGAAACACCTACAACCGCAAAAAGGTCCTTGTAAAACTACCAGAAAAGACGTCTTTATTACGCATGTGATTCATGGTATGAGCACCAAAAACAATTTATCAGATCATATGAAACACAGGCTATTCTCCCAAATCTTCAGAAAGAGAGAGCCAGCAAGCACCTTTTTCGCCCCTACTTAAAACAGAAGACATGGAACAGATAACCAGCTTATCCTGGAATCCACGAACTATTGATTTTATTCTACTGTCTACTTCTTTCACAATACCTTATGTACTTAGTACTTTGCACCCATCATTCCTTCATTCTCTAAACCTCACAAACAATTTTTGAAACCAAACCAAACCAAACAAAATCAATGAATAATATGGGACAGGCTTAATGAAAGTTCAGCACATACTATTGATAATTGCGAAAAGTAGATCATCATTTCGCACACCGAGAGCTTCTCGGACATGTTCACGTAGAACTCTTTTGGCCACACTGTTCTCGGCTACATCCATAAGGTCTTTGCTATTCCCAAGGTGTACAACAAAAGTGTCTGGCATCTTTATACTGCAAGATTTACGTTGCTCTCCAAAAGTTAGAAATGGCCAACACAAATTAAATTCTAAGCAAACTCTTATATTGATTCATCTAAATCAAGCAACAAAGAACTAGTAAATTGGAAGTCAAGGGAGATTGTATTTTCATGCATAAAAAATTACACAGGTTATTAGATCAGAAGGCGCAAATGAACAATAAGCAGCAAGAACACAACCATATCCCTTGATGTCACCCCTCTTGCTTCTTTCCCCCTCACCCAACAAGGTTCTAGATTATTTCATATTTTTCATGTCATGAATACACATAATCCAAACATAGAGTATCAACCATATCCCATGGATAGATTTCACAAATACGAGAATGCTCTATAAGAAAATGGCAAGCCTTCACAACCACCACTGCCACTACTATCAAATATGAAAACCTGCAATTGATGTGATCTCACGCAATGACCTAGTTTACACGCCTCTGGTGGATCAAGTACAACATCAGTACTCGGAAACGTCATAAGATGGGGATGAAAGAACAAAGAAAAGGGAAATGATAAGGACACAAAGCCACTTAGAGCTTTTCTTCATTTTTTTTCCTTGACAATCCAAACTTAATAACATAACACGCCATAATTCCACAAATATATCGTGCAATTTTTTTTGCCTGATCACATTAGAAAGCCAGAATTTTTATTAGGAGTGGGGGATGCCTATTTTAATTAAAAAAAAAGAATCACTTGTGACTCATAGGGTAAATATTTCCTTAAAAGTTAAAAGCAGCATGTTCAACAAAAATGTGTTATCAAACAAAAAGATAACTAGCTCTAATATCCATTAACTCCCTCAGTCATCAGGCACTAAAACAAAATTAGGATGAGGAATCCCACTAATTACACCTTAAAAAAAAAAAAAAAAAANNAAAAAGAAACCCAAAAAAAAAAACAAAAAAAAAAAAAAAAAAAAAAAAAAAAAAAAAAAAAAAAAAAAAAAAAAGAGCAGAGCCACCATAAAACATACCCCAAACGTTCTTTTGTTCTGTTTTTCCAATATTCTGCTGTAGTGTGAGAATCAATCATAGCACCTGCGACATAGGGCAGATGCTTCACAAACTCTAACTTAAAGTAATGCCCTCGCATTTCATGAATCCACCACAAAACCTTTGGAAGAACACGATGCACATTATCTTTTAGTACTGCATCAAGCCATTTCCCAGCAACAGCAGTGTTTAAAACAACTAAATCAGCTTTAAGAGCAGTATCAATAGCCTTTTGACCTTTTGCCGAGAAGACCTGCATCATAGAAGTTAATAAGCAGTAAAGATAACAAACAAATATGGTACCAATCTGAGTGAGGCATAGCAATGTCAGAATTCGAATGGACTGAAGCTTTGAAGGCCGGGTGGGCTAGCGATGTGTCTCACCTGTACTCCTCTGTCAAGCATCTTGTTTTCCAAACTGTACACAACCTCATCCGTTTCTGATGGTTTTTGGTAAGTAATCCACACAACATCAGCACCAACGCCCCTCAAAAGAAATGCCAGCTCCATCAGTAATAGAGGTCCACCTGGCCACATGACAGACGTATTCAAGTGAAACCCAATAGAGATAGAGTACAGCAACTAAAATAATTACTCATTTATCCCACCAGGGCGTGTCCAGGAAACAGTTTCTCAGGCAATTCAATAGATTAAAGGCACATACAGATAGCATAATCCAAAGTTGCCAAGACTAATTTTATAGAATGTGTTGGCCACAAAACTGGTTAATTAAGTAAATCATTTGGTCATAGCGGTAGCATCCAGCATGCAGTCCACTGTACAACAGAGAAAGGAAAGTTCCTCGTGTAGGCACCAACTATAAAGTTAAAGAATCAGCAAAACAATTGACTTAATTCGGCAAAACACTGACCAATAACAAGTAATTGACCAATATATCCAATCATTTCCAGAACCACTGGATCAAGGAAACTATAAAACCACATAATACAACTTAAGGCATACATTCAGCCACGAGAAGTTGGTAAACTCGCACCCTAGCTATTGCCTATAGAGTATAGCCCAATAGTACATTATTCCCTTCCAAGGATCACCGTAAGCATCAAATTTCAAATACTCCCTCCGGCCAGGTCATTTGTTTACCTATTCTATGGGTGTCTCATTTATTTACCTTTCTATATCGAAAAAGTTTCGAATGGGTAATTTAATCTTCCACGTCCATTATTGCCAATTGGTCATCCAATAATAACAACCACAATTGGCCCCCTCCACTCTCCTTGGTCTTTGTGCCAAAAGCAAAGGTAAAAAGTGACCGGGACGGGGGAAGTTATATCCTGGTACATAAGTTTGATATGTGCATCACACAAGTTATCCTCGGCAACGTTAATGATCCTTAGATTCAAATATCTCAGTTATTTATTCTTTGCACAACATTTTGATAACCTCAAGAAGATAAGCATTGATGTTGAACTCATATCTTAACCCAAAGGGAAATATCAATGAGGTAATACCCAAACTATACCCTGAAACATCCACTCCGAACAAAACAAAAGCTTTGATTGATCATAAAATCAGTCTTTATAGCAAGTCTCACACAAATATTTGAGCTGTAAATTTTTGTTTCACATAAGAGAAGTTAGTATTACATAGCCATTCCCTGTACCACTATGAGCCTCTTAATATTAGGGTTCGTAATAATATCCAGCACAGGTTCGATGAAGTCTGACGAAACAAATCTTATTGCATTATATAAAAGAGAACCCACGATTTAGAAATGATGCTTGGACCCGTTGTAGTGGTTCACGTTCTATTCAAAGGTTCAACTGATCTAACTACACTTCCGGTAAACAGACAAGTATGAAATTCCATATAAAATGGGTCTCGACTCTAAATCCCAGACGAGTCCCATCTTAAAACCAATCAGCAATAGGAGGAACTCTTAGGTTATAAAGTGATCAATACTCTTCTCTTTTATCAACACATGAGACACTCACATGTAGCCAAACATATCATAATAGAACCTCTTCAACAAAAGACTTTCACTGTTCACCACCAGTTTTCCAGTTCAACATAGTCAAGGAGTTTTAAGGATATAAACCGACAGATGGTACTATTCCATAAAATGATAGCTCTTAGGAAAACAAGTTTTTAAGTCCGAACTATAGACACCTTTACCCTTTTTTTGTTACAAAAAGAGGAGGGAAAGGGAGGCGGCAATTTAATATATTTGTATGTTTTCCTTTCCTTTCCTTTCCTTTCCTTCCCCTCCCTTCGCCAAATCCCATATCCAAACAATGTAAACTGTTCCATCTTTATTGGCAACCCATGGCAAGAAGTGTGTGTAAAATTGTTGTAAATTTAACTCTAATCATGGGAACAAAACAGAGGAATGCCTTAAGAAACCTTGCATTACATATGGTTCCAAACATTCTGTTTCTATGATTTAAAGTTTAAACAAGAATAAAAAAAAAAAAAATCCATAATTACCTTAATATTTTATGGATAAAATGACCAACCAACACCGTGGATACCGAAAATTATAACTTATAAGCTGATCAAGAACTATAAACTATCACTGTAGATATATCTTAAGCACCATACTGATCTAAATAACCTAATGCTAGTAAACCACCAAGAAGATGTATTTTACGAATCAATCCCACATTTCCCCAATCCATTACCATAAATGGCATCTCCCATTAAGATTGAAAGTTAACTAAGACAAGAACAATCTCGGTAAATAATTCAATGAAGACAACATACTTTCAGTACACTCCCCATCCAACATTAAAACGCAGCTATTCTCCCATTTTTCTCAAAAGTATCCGTCCATTAAATGCTAATCCAATATAACGAAGAAGAGTACTATTAAAAATGCCCAGCCAGCATTCCAACTCTAGTTAATTTCACAAAACTATTAAAAATTGTAAAACCTTGTGCATTCTACCAGCTAAAGGCTACATACATTTGAACCCTTACAAACCTCGCGTTTGAGGAATTTTCACTGTATTGTCAAGTATAGTTGTGTAGTTTGTACTACAACTTAACAAGTTTAAATCTTTCATTAGGAATTCGCCAAATAAGGACAATATGGAAAATCATTGTGAATGGAAGGGAGTAATAAACACACTACTACCAAAACTTACGGAAAAAAGTCCCTTCGCGGCCTTACAATGAAATATCCACTCTCCTAAGTCCTAAGTACTCCCAACAATATCTACTCACCCTCTAACACTACTACCATTACCACCTATGCGACGAAAATATAAACTTTTACTCTATTGCGCTACTAGTTTGCTCCTTAAATTTCCAAGCTACGGTTCGTCCCCTAACTTCAAATACTGGCTCTGCAACTAACCACTACTCAACTGCAACTACTGTTACTACTACTTTGTAAGACGGTTAATACTAAAGATCACAATTTCAATTATAACATAGAGAGTAAACACATCACAATTACCAAAAAAAAAAAAAAAAGAGAGAGAGAAAAATTGAAATATACCAGAAAGGGAAAGTTCATGAGAAACGAGAAGAACAAGCTTAGACTTCATGAAAGAGAGAGGAGATTTCGACAGCGAAACTGGGGGAGAAATCTGATTATTACGAGAATCAACAATACGATCTGAGGAAGACGAATTGGCGGGCATTAAAAGCACAATTAGGGTTGAGATTGACAGTAAAGCCACCATTATTAAAACCCATTTCTGCTTCTTCTTAAGCTGGATCCACATTGTTGATATGCTTGATGTATGCGGATGTGTGTGTTGTTTCGCCATTTCTGCAACTTCGACGATGACGAAGATGATGATGATGGATTTGAGTGGTGAAATATGGGTTCGGGTGTGCTAGTGATTATGGTGATTTTGGGAATTCGGGGAATTTTGTGTCGATTTCATTTTCTAGGGTTTAGTTTCTGGAATTTGATTGTGAAATTGGGGAAGAACAGCTTCATCTTGTTTTGGTAGAGTGATGAGAGAGACTGATGAAATCAGTGATTTGGTGTCGGGCCTGTCGGCCGATCTTTTTTTTTGCCTTTTTTAATTCAGTCGGAAAATAACTCCACCGCACCAAAACGGTACAAGACCCGGATACGTGATACGGCATCCCATCAAATTTAGGACACGGGATACGCTATTTAAATTTAATGTATTTGATATTAAATTTAAAGGTTTTTTTGTCAAAAACTACATTTTATTTAAGGTCATTTGTGAACAACTACCTTTCATTTTATTTTTGGCTTTCAACTACGTTTAATTTCTTCTTTTTGCAAAAGACTACCAGAATTCCACTTCCGGCGAAAAAAAGTCATCCTTCCGGCGTTGACTTGCCATTTTCATGTTAAATTTAATTTTTTTACTTCATAAACCTAATAATCCACGATAAAAATTGATTAAACCCAACATTAATCACCTCAATTTGTCCATCTCTTATCCGATCAAAATCATAATTCATCAAAACAAACCACCATTGACATTTATTTGAACATGTACGGTAAATTATTCTTCAATAATAATGATCTATTATGGGCAAACAACGCCTAGTGTTAATTATTCGAAAATAATCATGGATTCACTCTTAGCATCACTTGTTTACTATGAGTACTATCTCATTAGTTTTCTTATACCCACCATCTTCGCTATGAAGAGAGAAAGAGGGTACTTTAATATGTCTGAGATGGACATTAGGTTGATGAATCGTGAGTAGTCTATAAGCTAAGGTTGTCGAAATGTAAAGGAGGAGATGAAGATGGCAGTAAACGTGATTTTACGACGGAGATGGAGAGGGAGATTGAGATGGAGGAGACTTTTGATAAGGTGTTGGGCAAGGTGAGGGGCTTTTTCACATTTTGTAGAGTGAACAAAGGGGAAAATCTGGGTTATATGTGTAAAAGGGGAGAAAAGAGCAAGTCAACACAGAAAAGTTGACTTTTATTCGCCGGAAGTGGAATTCCAGTAGTCTTTTGCAAAAAGAAGAAATTAAAGGTAGTTGAAAGCCAAAAATAAAATGAAATGTAGTTGTTCACAAACGACGCTAAATAAAAGGTAGTTTCTGACAAAAAACCCTAAATTTAAATAAGTGAAAGTAAAATTTGACCTTGTATATAACTAACTCTCATTTCTCACCGAAACTCATCTTGTAATCAATCTCTTTTGACATTTTATTCCCCGTCTAAAGTATAACATGTTTAGGCGTGTGTCCGACGAGTGTCGAGTTTCCGGGTGTCTGATACGGCGTCGGACACGAAACAGCTAGTTAGGAGGAGTGTCCGACTGTCCGTGCTACCTAGACTCCGTATTATAATCGTCGGAAAAATACAAAGATTTTAATTTTGTATATTAATAATTTTTATTCTCTAATATATTTACAATCAAATTATATTTTTGACCTTAAAAAAACAAAATAAAAATATGAAGGGAGTATATCGAAAATAATTACTTTCAAAGTGAGACGGGTTAGAGAGATCAACTATATTTATATTGTTTTACGTGACATATATAAAAAAAATCAAAAGTACTAAAATTCATTACGTTTACTAATAAGTACCAAAATTATCAACTTATCAAGTACCAGTTGATATTTTTCGATAAAAAAAAGTCAAAATTTTATCTGGACTTAACTGAAAAATATTGACTTGTTTATGTTGAAAACTTATAGCAACATTATTACTCATTAATTTTAACTTTTGCCTATCATCTCGCTACAATCCTCCAGAGTCACCATTGTAAAAAGTTTCTTCCGATCACTAATGTCAATCCCTTCTAACACTATCAGTCAACAGAAAAAGGTCATACAAGTATAATATATACAAGGAATCAAGGTAGGGAAAGAAGAATGAAAATGGTCTAAGTAGGGAAAAGGAGATGAGTAAAAATGATGCCGTCATAATTTTTCTCCATAATCGTGCTCAATTTCATTGGTAATTGCATTCAATAGCAAGATGAGTAAAAATGTGAGTATGTGACAAGTGACAACCATGGGATGGAGAGTAATCAAGGAAGCGAAGTATGCTGAAAGTTATAACTTATACGGGTGGGTGAAAACTGAAGAGATATTAGAAATAGAGCGATTGGAATGGCAATGTGATTGTTGGGTGAAGCTAGAGGAACGAAAGAAGTTTAGATTTAATAATTGGATTAGAAAAGTGATCATTTCTAACGTTCCTTTTATTTGGCTACATTATGTACGATTGTACAAAAGGGAATAACAAATCACTAATCCCTATTCGTTTTCCTCCCTATCCGTCTATCGCAAATACTCAGCTACTCGCTACTTCTACCAATCACCAATCACCACTCACCCTAAGACGACCGATCATCAGCTTCATTGATCCTCACCCTTTATCGCGGGGTCCCCATTTAACCCTACCCCATCTTCGGCACATTATCTACCTCTTTAAGTCGAAACCTTAATAACTTATTTGCACTATCACACACCACCTTAGAACAAACCTTCTCTCCTTTCTAGTCTATACCCATTAGGGCTGAGCAAAAAATCCGATTATCCAAACTGATTCGATATCTGATCCGAATCCGATCCGAATTTTTGGATATCCGACCCGAAAGTTAAGTTTGGTTTG
>LHUT01003615.1:4522-15513 GCA_001412135.1 Silene latifolia subsp. alba
CCTCGCCTAGCGGGGACGCCATTGTGCACCGGGCTGCCCTTTTCAAGAATCCCACTTTTGATTCATGTATACCTTATATGATGGAAAACAGTAATGCTAAAGCGTGATACTTTTATTCCCCTACCTTACATCTCAGTCTGAAACTTTATCTCGTAATCAATTGCTGCGGTCTATAGTCTGCGTCATTGCGGTATAAATGTGCCTATACTGCATCGAAATGTGGTCGTGATAAAACTTTGATAACTCGGTTGTGATGTGGTGTAATAGCTGGTGTTTAGCACCGTGCCCTAGCTGTTGGCCATTATTTGCCTTGTTGTTGAAGTGAAAAGCACTTGAGCTCCATTTTACCTAACTTGAGTATCTCTAATTCCTAGTTTCCTACAAGTAGCGAAGCACATCTGACAATGATTACGTTTGTCTAATACCAAAAGCACTGGCTCCACTTAGTTAGACCTGATTGAGAAAACAATGGGAATATCCAACTTATCCGTGTTAACTATCTTCTGCTCCCGTTTGACCCCGTTGTGTGCGGTCTTTTGAATTGAGGGCAGTATAGAAAAAAAACATTCTTTTTCTAAATTCAGGAAAGGGAGCACCTTTTCGCTATAAATCAATATGGAAATGTGGTCAATTTTTTGGGAGGTAGGGCGTAAATGTCGTCCTGCACACTGTCGTGCATTAAGAAACAATAACACAGTATTATTTCAGTTCGTTTTCTATGTACTGTAGTATTTTCAACTATTCTGTTAATTGCTATTCAGCGGTATTCTAATCGACGTTTCTTAAGTTTCTTAATCTTTCACTGTGTTGGTTGAAGTGTTTGTCAAATTTTCTGAAGATGTTACAAAGAAAGAGCATTTAAAGTTCTTTGTTGCAATTGCTCAATATATTAAGCTGTAGTCATAGTATTGAGGCATGCGGACAAATTTAATAAGTGGTGATATGTTATTGAATTTCTGGATGACATTGGATTATGTATGTTGCTAATATTTTGTTGGCATATCTTTTTCAATTAATTCCTCTGTACTATTTTTTTTAAGATTTGATAAATATTTTCAACGTTGCATCGTGTTAGTGTTTAGAGAAGGTTAAAGGTCTAGGCATCTGTTTCTGCACTTCAACAGTTAGATATGGTGATAGTATGATCTCTCTATACTCATTAGGTACTTCACATTTGCTTTCGAATAGAGTTTTACGAGTAAATGCAATAACGTTTGATGACATCTTTTGCAATTTAATTACTTTTACACCCTTTTGATAAATGTGGGACCAACTGCCCACATGGGTTATTCAGACTTCAGAGACAGAATTGTCTCTTAGAGTCTTAGTGAACAAAATTTACCTAAAATAGAAATGCAAATGAAACGGTATGAAAGGGAAAATGTAAACTATGTTTTGAAATTGGGGTGGGGGGATACCATCTTATCGCGGTATAGTTTGTTGGACATTCGTAATGCGTCTTGTGTCGAAGTGGTGTGTTCCTTACACGGTGGTTTGATCTCTATTTATCTTGATAATGTTCCTTTTAGATATAGAGGACATACAGGTGTTCCAGTAAATTTAGTATTCTGCTGTTTAAAGAGTGTTATCCTTCTGATTTTTTTTAAAGATTCACAAAGCGGCTCTTTATTTCTAGTTAATACTAAACAACAGTAAGAAGATTTAAGAATTGAGGCAATTTAATGACCGATGAAATCAGTATGAATTTATCTAATGCCTTGCCTGCAATTGCAGAGACATGTGGTTGACTTTTACATATCCGACTTCCAATCTGGGCTGAGAGCTTTGGTCAAGACCGGTTATGGTGCTAGAGTGACTCCCTATGTTGATGAATCTGTTGCTATTGACATCGACCCATCAAACAAGGATATGTCACCTGATTTTGTTCGGTGGTTAGGTGAGAGGAACCTCTCTAGTGATGACCGTCTCATGCGCTTGAAAGAAGGGTGAGCACCTCCTCTTTTAATTTATTTTTTCTTGTTTTCATTTTAGCTGTCACCTTTCATGAAGCTGTTGTGGTGGCTTTAATATACAAGCATCTGTCATTGGAAACGAAAGATGCTGATGACATACTGCGACATCCGACAGTGCCATCACCTTTGATGTACAAAGTCTATTGGTGATGATACTCCTGACCTGGGTTCCCTTGACAATTAAAAAACTTTAAAAAACAATGTTCAGCTGATTTTCGTTTAGTTGGCAATTGCGGTCTTATTCCAATAGCTCTGGACTCTTTATCATATATCGAAAGAATATTTCCTTACAGAAGATGGAATGTCGTTATTTTCTGGTGATAATGTTTTTTTTTTTTTGACCAGCTTCTACCAATAGCTTAGATATGTTAAATAGCAGCAATCTATGCTCGTTTTTATTGGTCCATGTTCGACATTCCAACCGCTAGTTAGTTATGGTATTTATTTCCAACATTTTTAAAATGTTGTTCCATGTGAATGATCTTTTGAAATGAGTCATTGGTTATGATGTTGCAATCAAAGTTAGGTGGGTCCTTGGACAGATTTAGTCAGTCCTTTTTTTTTTTTGGGAGTGAACTAATTTGTGTTAGTCATGTGTTAGGCTGGTGCAAGCTGTTTAATTAGTTGTCTGTTAATTAAAATGACAGATACATCAAAGAAGGTAGCACTGTGAGCGTAATGGGTGTTGTTCAACGAAATGATAACGTGCTGATGATTGTCCCGCCATCAGATCCATTCCCGACAGGTTGCCAATGGTCGAATTGTATACTTCCTGCTAACCTTGAAGGTATCGTCTTGAGCTGCGAAGACACCTCCAAGATTGATGTCATTCCTGTCTGAAAATGCAACTTATATGTCATTCCAAGATTATTTTTTTTGTTAATCCCGGGTGTATAGCTCTCTCTATGTTATTTGTTTTCGTGTTAATTTTAGGTTTTTTTTAGATACCAAATATAATTGGGTGGGGCATATTTGTTAAAAAATGCAAATGAAAGCATATGCCTTGTGAACAACTTTGGTGCTCTATTTGTGTATTATTGGTTTCTATTTTCGTGTGTCATACTTGGTTCTCGTCGGTTGTTATGTGGCAACTTGACTCACATACTGATTTTGAGTGACTAGATTTGATCAAAAATATTACTATATCTTTCCACATTCTCATCATTTGTTACCTGTGTGAATCGGGTTTAGAATGGTCGGTTCAAGTGCTTACAATTCGAATGAATAACTCCGAGGTTATATCGTCTTGAATCTTACCCGGCTAAGCTGGTGATAAGGGAGATTAGATGGTTTTTTATCGACATTTGTCTTGGTACCATGATCATCGAACCAGTTTCAAACTTATCTTTCATATTAGAAAACTTGACATTACGTGTTATAGCTGTTTCGGTGTAGAAATACAAGGGTGCGGTAATATAGTCACTCCGACTTAACCTTATTTACATAAATCCTATACGGGGGACACCGGACACCAATCAAGTACAATCTATAAAAGATCTTAATGCTTCCGACACTGTTGTTCTAATGACCCTGTACATTCTACTCTATTCTTACATACATTTTTGCATGCTTATTTTCCTCAACGAGTAATAAATAGGGGGATGTTTGGAACCTATATGACTATGTATATATCACACCAGGGTCGGAGTTTTGCATTTCTGCATTTCTTTGTGCTTGCCACACATCACTTCAAATCAGCGTTCGATTTAAAGGGCTTGATCGACATGTCAGTGACATATTTGCACCGTATTCAACTGACTGTTCTATCTCCGACATTCTGATATAGTTGAGGTTTCTGACTTGAGAATTCACAGCATTAGGTTTGATTGACTGAGCTCAACATGCCACTCTCCAAAAGCCGGAGTACCTATTTCACAACCAATTGTTAATCATTTGACCTCATCACAAGCATTCTACATAAACTGATTGCAATAACAAAGGGCACAATAATCTGTTGAGAATTCTTAACCAGTTTCCTACAAACTTTCCTTTCAAATAATGTATGAGCTTTCCATACTATTAGCTTGTTACGGGGAGATACAGTCTTAGAATACAGTTCTTTTTCTACTGCCCACACCTATCGTCTTTCAACAACTTACAAGTCTGGCTCATGTATATGCTTACTAAGCATTTTCAGATTACTGAAATCCTGAAAATTAGTGAATTTAGAGACACAATTGAATTGCATGTGTAGTAAATACTTGACCGATACTGATTACTGAAATCCTTTTTACTACCGAATTCCATCCTCCTGAACTACGTCGATCATATGATTAGTGGAAGCAAATTAGGCAGTAAGAACCATACAGAAAGCATTGAATTAACCTTACAGAAAGCATTGAGTTTCAAACCTGAGACATGCGAGGTCTTAAATCAGGATCCTTTTTTATGCATAATGAGGCACACTGTAGCATAGAGCAAAGTTCCTCTTTTCCATAGCTATCACCCAAGCACGGATCAATCAACTTTCTAATATCCTTTTCTCTAAGTAAACGACGTGCCTGTTGCATGAGCCACGTTAAAATACTTATGTGTTAGCCATTTTTACATAAGCATTATTGTAAAAATACATGTTTCCCAAATACCCAACCAAGGCGAGTTACTAAATGTTGTTTTACAGAGATACTCTGAGTAATTAACAGGCAGTTTTGAGGAGACTTTTTGTAAACACGTACCCATTCAGTGAGGCATTGTTGACCCCTAGGCTTATTTATATCCACAGCTTTTCGACCTGCAATGAGTTCTAGTAATACAATGCCAAATGAGTAGACATCGGCTTTTTCAGTGATGTGGCCACTTTGAGCATACTCTGGAGCCAGGTATCTGGAATTATTGAACGCACAGTTTCAGGATCATTGACAATAACTTGTACAAGAAAAGAGTGTATTTCAACTTACCCAAAAGTCCCAATCACACGAGTTGCTTCACCTACGCCTCCGTCAGGTTGGCACCTCGCCAATCCAAAGTCCCCAACCTATAATTAGAGGGTTTTCATAACTAATGAGTTTGACCAAACAAAAGCATGCACTTTCAGATGTATGACAGCATATTGTAGACTAATGATGCGATAAAGAAAACAATTATTATATCTCAGGAGACTGGTTGATTGTAATAAGCTAATCTGTAGGAATAATTTCAGGTAATAACAACTTACCAATGGTTCAAAGTCATGGGTTAAAAGGATATTATTTGGACGCATATCTCGATGAACAATACAACCAACCCGACACTCTTCATGAAGGTATCTCAATCC
The DNA here is from genome assembly GCA_001412135.1 of Silene latifolia subsp. alba. Lineage (NCBI taxonomy): Eukaryota > Viridiplantae > Streptophyta > Magnoliopsida > Caryophyllales > Caryophyllaceae > Silene > Silene latifolia. Next base: position 9,749 of record LHUT01003615.1, read on the forward strand.
TCGAGCAGCTCCTATGGCAATCTTCTGTCTCGCAGACCATTCTAAAATGTCACAACTACGTCCTGCACAATCAGAAATTCAAATTTACTTTATTTTGGGTATAAAGAGAGCCACAACTACAAGGGCAGTAGTTATATAACTGATAATGAAACCAGGTCAATGACTATCAGCTAAACTAGCTAAAATCTGCGAAATTTAACTTAATTTGCGGAATATTGACGTCGCTGACTGTAAGTCCGACCATGCAGAATGAAACAGGTTATGACAATAGTTGACTGCAAATGATATCAAAATTAAGCTTAACCTAGTTAAGTCAATGATCAATGCAGGAAAAAAAAACCTATGGCAAACATAAACTCGACTACTTTTCCGACCATAAATAGAATTAATGAAGTTACACAAGAATTTTACCGTAGAGATGGTAATCCAAAGACCCATTGCAAATATATTCATAAACCAACAATCTTCTGCCGCCCTCCACACAGAATCCAATCAACATTACAACATTACGGTGCTGGGCACAACTTAAAACCTCCACTTCAGAGCAAAATTCCTTATCACCCTGAGAGCTGGCCAGTTTGTATTGCTTCACAGCAACAACTTGCCCATCTTGTAGCATCCCACGATAAACAGAACCGAATCCACCTTCTGCTAGAAAATTTCTCTCAGAAAACCCATTTGTTGCCAATTCCAACTCAGCATAGGTGAATGACTGAGGAGGTCTCCCAAAGACCGGTGCCTTATGGTGGCAAATAGAACATAGAGGAGGTGGATCAGCTGGTGCATTTTTAGCCAGTGAAATAGCATGCCGAACATCCGTTGAATTAAGTGTTTGCCTATGATTGGGCGATTCAGAGATGGAAAATCTCTTCTGTAAATTTGAAGACGCACATGCGAGAATTTGAGCAGTGGATTTTAGCGACCCATCTAATTGGGATTTTTGCATCCACGGCTGATCAAAGCTCGTCGAGCTCATAGAATCGTTATCTGTATCAAAATCAGAATCTGCTAGTTTGTCACTTAGACTAGCAACCAATGAAGATTCTCTTCTTCGATCCTCGGTTGTCCCTGAGATGAAATATGATGACATCCCTGCATCTGAGCTTGACACGGATGACGTTCCTGCATCAGTAGCCGCGTATGATGTCTCATGCTCGGGGCTACTGGTTGGAGTCACATTTGGGACGCGAGTATTATTTAAAAAACCAAATGTATCTTCTAGCAATGGCGCATTTATAGTGGATGATACTGCGTGCGTCGCATCAGTTTCAAACTCCCTGGATCCGGTCAAATTTAGTCTAAGTACCTTCGGATTTGAGCCTTTCATTAAGATGACGTTGCACTGGAGCTTATCCATGCAGTGTTTTGCCTCAGCTTTTAGCCTACTGACACCAAAAGCGATAGGAAAATGCACAATAGCTCTCAGAATTGATTTAAATTGCACAAAAAATCAAGCAAACTAGCCTGCAATGCCACTCTAAAAAAATCTACACAACATGTAGGAAAATTCACACTTTATCTCCCAAGGCATTTTGCTAACCTAAGGTTTGAGCATTTGGAACTGTGACGACTTGGGTGAAAGAAATTTCTAGGTTCAAAATGGAAGCGTTCCCTAAATTTATCCAGAAAAAACTTTAAAGAAGCTCGCTTACTTATCCAGTATCACCCAGTCTGTTTGATCTCTCCTGGCTTCAGCAGCCACAACTCCATCAAGAGAGCCTGAAAGAATCTTAATCTTGACATTTATCTGTCAAAAAGTTTAACAAGAGGGAATAAAACTTCAATTGCATAAAGAATGCTCGCTGAGAAATTCAAATTACGTGTAGGACATCGGACAACTAACCTTGCATGATTTGTGATCCCTGCATAATTGATGCATCAACTGTGAGCAAGAATCGGTGATGTCTTCTTCTTGCTCCAAAAGGGTGCCTGTGTGAGATTTCCAATGTCCACTTGTGCAGTCAGTGGTGAACCTTTGTAACCCCCAAAGTTTTTTACCTGAGATTCGACATTGTTTATCAATTCAAGTATTTCAGCAATATGGTAACTTTACAAAACAACTTCTTGTATGGTACACAAATAAGTTTTTATTTCATTATTCCTGTAAAACACTGTGAAATCAGAAGAACAGGAAAGAAGTCATTTGTAGTTTGGTATCAACCTCGCCAGCTTACTATTCGTGCTGTTATAATAAATTTATACCGTATTATCAGAAGTCTCAGATGCAACTAGCAAAATCAGGATACATCATATGTTAACAACAACTTCTGATATCTAACAAGGACTGCCTAGGTACTTAAACACTCGCTGTACACGATATCCTCAAATTGGAGCTATCAAGTCTTTGGCCCCACTGAAAGTCCGTAACAAATTAACAATGGGTGAATCAGACACAGCGCAAAAGACATCAATTTTGCACTAAACTGAGCACAAAAGACTATTTAGACGACTGCTTCAGTAGATTCTCAAATACTTCATACCATTATCAGAAAATAGCGTCTACAGGTTGTAGTTACTACAGCCATTGAAAAGCTCAGAGCGACGGTTTCCACGTTTTGCAAACCAATTCAGGTGCTTTGGTGTACAAAGGCAAAAGGGCAAAACAACTTCAATCCTTCAATTGTGAGATCACAGACAGTTGGACTGGGCACTCATTGTTAAAGAGAACTACTTCAATGGCCCGCTTAGATATTAAGGATATCCTTATGACAAGATAAGATGATCAGATCAATCACAATCCATCACATTATCCCTCATTAGGACCACTCGCACATTATATTATACTCACACGTATGCAGAAAAATCTACGTATTTACAATCTCGTGAGGTCATATTAGGAAACTCATTGATTTTTATGTTATTGCTGATGGACAAGAAACTAAGTCCTAAACGGCTTTAACTTTAGACGAAGGGCATGTTTTTAGACAAGATTATGATTAACCCTGTCTACTAGCACAAAGTTAGTTACAATCATTTTCAATCACAGACAGTTGGACTGGACACTCATTGTTCAAGACAACTACTTCCATGGCCCGCTAAGAGCTTAAGGATATCCTTATGACAAGATAAAATCATCACATTAGCTCTCACTAGGACCATTCGCACATTAAATTATACTCACACGTACGCAGACAAATATGCTATTTACAATCTTTTGAGGGTATATTAGGGAAGTCAGTGATTTTTATGTTATTGCTGGACAAGAAATTAAGTCCTAAACGGCAGTTAACTGTGGACGACAGGTGTGTTTTTAGCCGAGATTATGACTTAACCTGTCATTGATTACCCGTCTTGCTAACACAAAGTTAGGGACACTCATTTTCAAAGACAACTACTTCCATGGTCCGCTTAGAGCTTAAGGATATCCTTATGACACGATAAAATCATGACATTAGCTCTCACTAGGACCACTCGCGCATCAAATTATACTCACACGTATGCAGAAAAATCAACGTATTTTCAATGTTGTGAGTTTATATCAGGAAACTCATTGATTTTTATGTTATTGCCGGACAAGAAACTAAGTCCTAAACGGCAGTTAACAGTGGACGAAAGGCGTATTTAGCCGAGATTATGACTTAACCTGTCATTGATTACACACTCTACTAACACAAAGTTATTTACAATCATTTTCAATCATAGTGACAAAAAAACAGGGAATATTATCTCTTTTAAAACAGAATAGCAGCCAAGGACAGCATGATACAATCCCTTTGTTTTTCCTTTTTAATCTAAGCAACTACCAACTTCAAAAACCCACCTAATTCCTGCAAAAGCACATTCATTTGCCCACTACTTATTGTGTGCGACGGTTTCACACAGTCAGACGGTCCCATTTTGTAAAAAGATAACTCATTTTTGAGCAATAAATGAACATTTTTTACTGTCTCGCAGTGTAAGACCGTCTTATCTTATAATTCGTGTTCATTTGCCTCATTGTGTACATGCTAATTACATTTTTCCCTTTCACAATCCAGACCAAGTTCACATTCAGCATTGCAGAAGGGATTAGAACAACAGCAAGCAAGTAGTTCACTAAAAAATTGTCAGCCACAGCTAAAAACATCAACATGTAACCAATCAAAGTCGCTTTTCCGGAACAAATTAATCAAAATTCTACCTGCATATCTGCAATACAAATAACTACCCTATAATGTGGGTTAGTCTAACGATAATCTTATCATGAAATCGTAAACAGAGTTAACAAATTAGTAATGCAAAAAACCAAACACAGGGTTTTAGTCACACAATAGGTAAAACTGCGTACATACGACCAAATACCTTGCCTAGAGGAGTAGAAGGGCACTTGTTATATGCAATATAAGCAATGAAATTCAAAGAAACACAAGATAAAACACAAAAATCGCTAAAAAAAAAAAAAGAAATACCAAAACTTTGAGGAGAAATAACAACTAAAAGCTTGACAGAATTCCCAGGTTGAACAACATGAGTAAGTGCCCATTCCATTGCATTTCTTGATATTTCCTTTGAAGCTTTCACAGCAACAACCACCACTTTCTTACTATTATTCTTATTCTTATTCTTATTCATATTACCCCAATTTCGATTACAAAACCCGTCTTACACAAATACTTGTATAAAGCGACCTTACACAATAATAACTTATGTATCCATAACAATTACCCATTTCACCATTTTGTTAAAAGACAAAATTTTCAGTTATTTAGTGGAGAGTTTGTTGTCAAAATAACAGAAACATGAAAAATAATGTCATGGAATAGTATATAATATAATAATTACTATTATGGTACTATTAAAGATGGGATTTTGGGAAAATAATTGTGATGATTTGTACACTTTTTCATAAGCAGCTTTATTTGGGTTTCAAGGAGAGATGCCAAAAGGGTGTTTATTTATGGAGCAGAAAATGAGGAATAAAGTAGAGAATTGAAAAGGGAAGGAGGTGTGTATGGATTTATTCAAGGTTTTAATGTAATAATGACAATGGAATTGATCCAAAAATAGTTTAAAGAACAAATAATTGAGGATTTTTGTGGGACCATTCTACACCTGGTCAGTAGTTCATAACTTTTTTTTCTCAGCTTGCAGTAAAGAAAGAATATGAGTTTAATTGCAATTGGTCTCCCTTGTGACGGGTTATCATTTGTGGCGGATATTTTGTGAGTTAAAATGGTAACAAAATGGGTNNCCGTCACAAACAAGAATTTGTGGTTTAATTGATGCTATTGATATTTCTTAAGACGGTTATATTCGTTAGTGTAAAATGGATTAGATATAATTTCGTATAAATAGATAGAATATTAGCTTGACCCCGTTTTTTTTGTACTGAAGCCCAAATTGAATTGAATTGAGCTGAACTGAATTGTAGTGACCTGAACAGAACTGAACTGAATTAAAATTTATTGAAATAAGCTGAGCGGAACTTAAACGAGCTAGTTGAGACTTGAAGTGAAGATGAAAAGAACGTACCAAGTCATTCTCTATACAATTTCTCATTTAACTATTTGACCCCTTTCTTATTTTAAGACCAATATGTCAGTCCTAAATAAGAATTTGTGTAATCGGTAACTCTCGTGTAAGATCGTTGTACAATGACTTTTTAATAGTCCATATATCAGATATTTTCATTTACTAATACGTAGTAGTAAATAAGTTTACCTTTTAAAATGACGGTATAAATATATGACGGTTTTATTCTATAATTAGTGGAATTTAATGAAGAATTAGCAAAATATCAAACGTAGTTAACGATGGGATGTTAAACACAAATTCTTGTTTCAGAC
>LHUT01003616.1:0-14320 GCA_001412135.1 Silene latifolia subsp. alba
CTTCCCCGCCTCCCTTATCCCTTCGCCGGAGATGGGGTCGTCCCAAGGCCTATCTCCGGCGAATCATCGCATCTCGTTTCCGTTTTCGCTCCCTCCGTTTGACCTCGATTTTGGTTCCTCTTAACGGTGAACGATAGCCTCTGGTGGTCGGCCGATGGTGTCTTCGGGTGGTTTCCTGGTTTGTTTCTTCTGCTCTCCCCGCTCCTTCGGTCTCTGTCCTGTCATTGAATGCTATACATGCAACCCAGGGGTGTTCCCCGTCCCCTCGCCCCTTCCCCCCACCCCTGGTAGAAATCAATCCTCCTTGTCTTTATGTCGGTTGGTGTCGATGAGCATAGCTCATCTTGTTTGGGCTTTGTGTCGTGGTGGTATGGTTTGGGTTTTGTTGGTGTCCCTTTCCCCTTGGCCCTTTCCGCCACTCGTTGTTCCCTTTCCCAGTATGTCGGTTGGTGTCGTTGAGTTTCTCGTGGTTGATCTAGTTTCATGTAGGCCAATGGTCCTGGAGAGTCTTGATTGGTGTCGGGGTTGCTGTTGGTGTTTTTGGTGTCATCTGGTTCCGCTTCATCGGCCATGTTTTGGGTCTGTCATTTCCGTCTCTTTTGTGTATGAGGTCAAGTTTGGGAGTTTTGATGGAGATGTGTGAGGTTTGGTGAGGTCGAGTGTTTGGTTGTGTTGTTGGGTCGGGTCGGATGCGGTGGGATCCTTTTCTCGCGCATACTTATACCAGGGTTAGCTTATTTTCTGTTTGTTCTCATTCTGTTTTTTCATATAATAAATTACTGGTGGTTTGGGGTGCCTTGTCCTCTTATCCACGGGTCAAGTAGGATGACTGGTAGAGTGCATTGGTTTTGTGTTGAGCCATTTTCTTTGAGATCTCCGGAGATGGATTTGGTGAAGGGGAAGGTTAAGTGGTTTCCTCCTTTAGTTCTCACCTATTTACTCGCTTTTATTGGGTACGAGTGTCTCGTCAGCGGGGGTTATGTTCCAAAGTGTAGGAGTTTACTCNNGTTATCCGCCTTTTCTTTCTACGTCTTTGTGGCGTAAGTGCACTTTGTTCTTTCTCGTTGGGTCAGGAGGCTAGCTGGAACCCAGATGACGTTTACTACAGCCTAGGAGATGAATCTCCAAGACGCTTTAGGGGGTCTTGTTGCAGGTATTTTTCTGAAGCTTGTTCGATCAAGACGCGTAAAGGCGGAGTTGATTTTATGGGGGCTCGTTGGTTTCCCGAGAAAGTTTATCACAACCTAGGAGATGAATCTCCGAGACTCGTTCCTGGGTCTTGTTGCAGGTATTTCTCCGAAACTTCATCTATTATGACAAGAAGAGATGGGTACTTTCCCTGGGGCAGCGATGCTTGCCCAAAAAAGTTTGCTAGGGATGTTGAGATTGAAGTCCGTGATCAGACATCAATTATCTTTTGCCATCATCACGATGCTGCGAGCCAATGTATTTACCTTGTTGCTTTCGGTTATGTTTTTATTAGTTCTTTAGTGTTTTATGTTGTTGTTTATTGGTATGATTTAGTTAGCCATACCGCCACAATGTAAAACTCTTTCTTTCCAGCTGTCAAAAAAATATTGACCCTCCTAAAGGCTAATTTAGTTGAATACTTTAGCAAATACACCTAAATAAACAATTTCCTTTAATATTTCAATTTTTTTCCAAACTTTGAGTTTTAGATACAATTTTCAAACTTTCTCCAAATTTACCTTATACATTTACTCGTCCATGCTCGATAATTTTTTTCGTTTCCCAAAATAAAATCTCAATAACTCCGCCACGGTTGATGATTAAGGTTACGTTTAGTAACTTGGTATTTAACTTTTTGTGGGTTGGTATTTAACTCTGTCACAGACTCACAGTTATCACCAATCAGTGTATCTAAATCTAACGGGAATTAATGATCATTATCATCATGTTCTCGTATCCAACATTAATGAACGTCATTACTTCTTTCTTGTACTACTCCTCCGCCCCGGTCATCTGGTGGTCGAAGCCAAATCAATGATTTAAATAACATCCTAGTAATACTTCGTTTCAATATGGTATAGATAGATTGGTTTATATGATCAACTGAGAAATAGTATTGTAATTTGTAACGAATAGTAATCCAATGTCCCAAAATCCAAATTATTCGATATAAATGGCCTTATTAGTTACTCCCTCCATCCCGGTCAATTGTTGTCTTTTGGTTTTGACACAAAGACCAAGGAAAGAGGAGGGCAAATAACTAAATGACAAGTGGAACAAATTGAATGAGAATAATCAAATTATTTATCAAGTTCATTCTTAAAATAGAAAGAACAACAAATGACTGAACACCCAAAAATGGAAAATGACAACAAATAACCGGGATAGAGGGAGTATATTGAAGGGAGGAATTGAACAAAAAGTTAGTCGTGTATAGATTATAAAGGCAATTTTACATTAATATAGTTGTAAAACGGATTTAAACACAGTTTTATTAACAGGTAAATTAAAAGTGGTTAGTATAAAATCCTGTTTTACGCTTTATTTGTATAAGACCGTCTTACACAAGTATTTGCATTGAAGAAAAGAGACAAGAAAAAGGGAAAGAACTAGTAACTACTACTCCTATCAACAATCAACATCCCTAATTGTGAACTACAATTGACAATTGCAAACTAAACACCCTTTTCCCCGTTCCATAGTCCACACTAAAGTAGGTCTACCAAACCATGAAGCGTTGAACAAACATGCATGATAGGAAAAGTAATACTAACACGAATAAAAGAGACCCACCAAAAGATAATCAACAAGTTTATGCTCCACTTAACTCAAAAGTTGAATAGTGCTTTCCATATAATCCGTAAGTAAATAGTAGCGTAATTGCTTTCTTTTAGGTGAATAGTTACCATCGATTTTAATCCAAATTCGAGACGAGGAAGATCACATTATTCAGCCTTTTTCGAACGACCCATGTACTTTACAAGTTATATACTACTACTATTATACTCGGCCAGAGACAGAGTATAATAGTAGATTAGTAGTAAAAGTACTCTGTAAGTCCGTAGTAATTAACTTTGTACGAGTGAAAAAACTCTACTCAAAAGTAATCTATCCGAGCTTTGTTATTGTAGGTTGGACTTGTATGAATTAGTTTAGGAAAGATGGAGATGACCAAAAATAAGTTTGGGCAGGTTGTGACCTTGTGGGTTGGACTCCTATGAATTTATGGCTATTTAAGTGAAATTTTCGATTTGATAATTATCGGCTTTAACCCCTTAAACAACTACTGAAATAGATTACAAGAATTGTATTGAATTTTCATGCACACACAGTAAAAGGAGCTAAAAATGTATTTGAGCCGGATGATCCAACCCGAATAACTCGAATCGACATCCGAATTGACGGGATGAACTTGACCACACCCAAATGTTAATGTTGCAAACTTACCGTCATCCCTAAATCACTTGATAATAGCACGTATATTCAAAAATGACTCGACCTACCCGACTTCTTCCAAACCCGAAAGTGACCGATCCCCGTATTGGCTCGATCTGATTGACCCGTTTATCAGTTCTTCATACCGTTTAAGAATTATACGGGGTATACTAGTTAAACACTATTCTACCAACTCAACTCCACACCTACTATGAGTACTAACTTAAACTCTCTTAAACCAAACTAACCCTACTATCTTAAACTTAGTTTGACTAATGCACACCTTCCCCGCCTTATAGTGGCCACACAAACTTGGGTAATAGAGCGTCCTTTAGACGGATATATCTGTCTTAAGAATAAAATTGTTCAAAATGTTAAATAACACTCTCTACAATCTGCATAGATATCAAATGAGACAAATCTTTTGCTAATAGTAATGCATTTTGTTTTTACCTTATACTATATAATACTTGATCCGATAAAGTTAAAAGTTAAAAACGGATATGCCCGTCTTAGATCGTCATTTGTGAAACTTGGGATAGTTCAAAATCCAGTCAGTCCGCATTCCATGCTAAAAAGCACAAATTAACACCCAATTTTCCATCCCCTATATACAAACACAAAACCTTCACCCCTCTTAAAAACTCTATTTTTGTCTCTCTATACTATCAATCTTCCAATTGTTTTCATTTGTCATTTTCTTAGGTGGGTTTATTATAGTCACACCAAACAAATATAGGAACTTGCATCATTACATAATCACATAAACCCTCAAATTTCTTTGATTTTAATTGCAATTTTCTTTGTCTCTTTTGGTTATTCCTCTGATTTTGGAACTACCCGTCTTCAATTTTAGTCCGTTTCATAAATCTTTTGCATAAAGATTGAAACTTTATGTGATTTTGGAACTGCCCACTTCACAGAAACCAGGTTTGTTTCTTAATTCAGCTTTGTTTTAATTATTTATGAGTAAAAGATTGTGCTTTTTTTTGGTGGCGAAGCTAGGATTTGCAGTTAGGAGCCATTAAGTAATGTCATAAGGTAAACTCGGAAAAATATTGAAATTAAGCGCCCCTGATAGCTCCCCTAGCTTCACCCCTTGAGTTTTATGGATTGTTAATACTTATTGGGAGGATTGGGGTATGAAAATTAGAAACTTTGGAGTTGGATTTTGGCAAAATATGATGAATTTTGTTGTAAAGTTGTGCAGGAACAGTTTTGAATTAAATTGGTAAATCGTAATTAGTTGGAAATTTCTTGTTTATTCCATCCTGCCCTAATCATTTGTTTACCTTTGTTATTCGTTGTGAGAAGTATTATAATCGAAATAAATAAATGATTGGGACGGGGAGAGTATTTTCGAAGATCATAATTTGTTGGACTGTAATGTGACTGTTGGAGTCTTGGAGAGTATGGGTAATTTAGGAATTTAATTCATTTTGAAATCAAATTGGGTCCATATTGTTTTAAATAATCATATACTTGATCTGACATCAAATGATTATATAGGAATAATTTATGGTTGTATTATGTTCCTCTTTAAAAATGAGTGTTGGTGAAGATTCAGCCAAAGTAGGGAGACAATTTGAGCTGTTTAGATTAATTTAAATCTGTAAAAGGGGAAATTCTTCAGGTTTGCTATGATTTTCTGTTGTGGGTAGTACAGAAATATGGATAATTATCGAATTATCTATCCTATTTGAGCTGTTTTAAGTTGAAGACGGATATGCCTATCTTATACAAGCTTTATAAGCATGTTTTGCTGAAAATAAGTGATTGTGCATGTACAACATTCTCTTACCAAATCAATTTTATATTCATCCTGTAACAGTCAGTCAAGCCCTTAATCCTTATCTTTAATCCTCTTTTTTTATTTGTTTAGTGGCTGTTTTTGTTGCAGCAACTACATCTACTTCAAATGGGTTATAGCTTAACTTGTAATCGTACTCCGTGTATTAGAGTTCATTGTTTTGTTTGAACGTTCCTTTGTGATTTATGCTGGTGCTTGTATTTTCTCTTTGGTTTCGGCAATTTGTGTAAAAAGGGGTGGTTTTGCAGAACAAAGGATTCTGAGATTTGGCGTTTGCCTCCATGGTGTCACTGAGTACTGCCACCACTCTGCCTGTTCATCATCGATCATCCAACTATGATGAAACGTCTATGCAGGATAGTTTGCTTTTTGCGGATAGCCTTAAGGTAGTTTTTCAAACTTGGACTAGTTCGCCCCCCATCCCATTTATATTGTTCCCATTTGACTTTCATCGTCAAATGATATTGAATTTTACCAATATTTTCTCATAATAATCGATGGTTCCTTTTACTCTGTATCTACATATATTGGAGATATTAATGATCACAGATAACATCATTTAACCATCGAAGTCAAATAAGGACTACTAATTTGGGATGGATGTAGTATATACTTTAGTGCCTTAATATAAGGACTTGGACTGTCTAGAGGTTTCATGGCTTTGCTTGTAGTTGTAATAGATTATCGTGTACATATCTAGTCCAAGTATTCATCAACTTTATCCGTTTATGTTATGTTTAGGACTTGAAGAATTTACGAAGCCAGCTTTATTCAGCAGCAGAGTATTTTGAGTTATCTTACACTAGTGATGACCAAAAACAATTGTGAGGCTACTTCATCACTGAAACATTTTCCATATTGAACGATCTTTGTCTATGTTGATTACGATTACTAATAATATGTGCTTGTCAATTCAGAGTGATTGATACATTAAAGGAGTACGCTATCAAAGCTCTGGTCAACACAGTAGATCATTTGGGTTCTGTGACCTACAAAGTAAATGATTTTCTTGATGAAAAGGTCGAAGAAGTTTCTGGGACAGAATTGCGTGTATCATGCATTGAACAGGTAAATCATGTATTCCTTGTTTACAGTGTAGACAACGGTTTAAAATCCTGACAAGTCAAAACTACGACAGTGGGTCATCAAGTGTTGAAAATTTTTAGTTCCCTTTCCAAGTACTTTTTCACAGCATGCTACTCCGTATTATACATATTACATAGTCAGTTACAACAAACAGCAACTATTCAACTTCCATTACTAGTGCCACTGCTACTGCCTTTCTTGGCGACGTTTTCCAAATCAAAGATTGAGCATAGTTTATATATTGGTGGATATAATCATAGGTACAATGCTATGACCCCAATCAGTAATTACACGGTGGGAAATGAGGGGTTGAGAGAAGTGGTGAGCAAGAGAGTGTAGTTGATTATTTTACTTGATGCTCTAGCGGTTATTCAAGTACCAATGACGACATCATTAAGATCCGCTCAGTTACACTATACCTATGAAAATTTCATTATAGTAATACATGTATAGAATATAGATGTATTCAACTGATTATTCACTTATTGTTCTAAAGGCGTGTATCTCATACTGACCATACCGCTGCTGCTCTCAGCAATTATCCTCTTGGTCCTTTTAACACCAAAAGAATAATTCAACATAGCGCACAGTTGTTGAGGTTAATTGTTAAATGGAGTTACAAGATTCGCTCAATCTCAGTATATCGTGAATCGATTTAAGCACATTCTGTGACGCTTCCTTAAAATCTACTTCATATATCAGATAGTCCATTAATAGCATAGTGTGTATCTGATGTGGTGTATTCACATTTAATGAAAGCTTGAAGTTTAATACGGAGTAGGTGGTTGATGTTTGAGGTCTGTTTTGTTTGAGATGGATTAATGCAGAGCTGTACTAACTAACCCATCTCTTCTTATGCTGTTTTATCATAGAGATTACGTACGTGCCAAGAGTATATTGATAGGGAAGGCATTGCACAACAATCTTCAATGATAGATGCACCAAAATACCATAAACGATACATCTTGCCAGGCAAGGATCTAATCTGTTTCCTTGTAATTGTGGATTGGATTGCATCTTCTTTGCATATAAAGTTTCAGGTTTGAATGTCCATGTAACATAACGAAGCCGAAAGTATTCTGACTGCTAATTTATTAACAGCTGGTCAGAGCATGAACATCAGCAATCTTCCAAGTCTAAAGTTCAAAAGTCGTGGTATCGATGAAGATGACTGGCTTCAATTTCGAACTGGTAGATTATTTTTTTTACTCTGCTGGGATTTGTGTCGACATTTCTGAAACATGTCTAAATTTGACTAATCTTGTATGATATTTAATCATTTAGATGTAAGAACCACAATCAGAGATACTCCGTCCAGTGTCAGAGAAACTCCGTCTAGTATCAGAGAAACTCCGTCTACTATCAAAGAAACCCCACCCTTGGCTAGGTAAATCTTAACTGTGATCTTATAACAGGTGAAATTTACTGGAATTGCTGGTGTCATGACTAATTTTTTTTAAAAATGTTAACCAGAAGAGGACGTTCTATTTCACCTTCTCCTCGAACTTCTTCTAGGTTACCAGCGTCATTCTCTTTCACTGGCTCCACCCCGAAGAAAGATGGTAAATTCTGCAGAAACATGGTACATTTTTGCATGTTCTTGTTAGGGCACTTGATTTACGTATGTCTCTGATTTTATTATACACACGATGAACAGATAAACGGTCACTCTCACCACGCCGGTTTCCTCTTCTGCGTTCTGGTTCTCTTGCATCAAGGCCGACAACACCAAAATCTAGTAGACCAACAACACCAAACACCGCTCTTGAAAGACAACGGGTAAGGATTAGTTTTACACAGAATCTCATGTGAGACGGTCTCTGCCAGTTAATAATCCAAACACTGAAAATATATATGCTTTGTCTACAGTATCTGCCTGATTCATGGAAATCGGTTTCTATGAGAGTTCATCATGAGAAGGAGAAGCCAAAAGTCATTGAGCGACAACCCAGCAAAAGCAAGCGTCTGCTCAAAGCATTGCTCAGTAGGCGAAAATCAAAGAAAGACGATATGTTACTCACTTATTTGGATGAATACTGAAGGATATTTTTCAAAGTCCTTATAAGCTGGTGAATTTTACAGAAACCCCCCCAAAGTCGAGCGTGGGTATATTCATCAGATACGGAGTATATTTTATTTATACAACAGAAAGTAATTGTAATTTGTTCTTCATAGATGTAGATGTGTTTAGTCATATTGCTCAGTTGCTATGGAACATAGGCAAGCTTTTGTATTTTTGAATAATTTCTCTTTCAGTCTTCCTTTATATATCCAAGTTCGTTTTGTTTCAAAACATGCCTCGTTAGAACTCTTTTGTTTGATATATATCATTTCCGCAGTTAATAGATCCTACAACTAGTTGTACCCAGTTGTATGCTCTAGAACCTGAGCTACATAATAAAGTTTTCGAGTTTTATTTTAAAGAAGTCGAGCTATACCATAAAATTTCTGAACTCACTCACTTAAACATAAAAAACTTAACTTTAAGAAAGCTCAAAAAAATTACACATAAGCTCGACAAGATATAACTTAGTTGTATGGTGCTATTTTACCACTGGAGGTATAATGTTATTTGTGTCATTTCCGCACTCTTGAAAACTTTATCTACTTCCTCCGTTTTAACAAAGTCTAAACAATTATTTTAAATAAGATAAAAGCAGAATACATGTAGAAAAAACAATAGTTTCGTCTTATATGCTTAAAGGATGATATAAGACGAAATCACTAGCTGAGGTAGCATACTACTGTGTTCATGTTAACACCAAAAGAATAATTCATGACATACAACTAGAGCTGGCAAGTTTGACCCGACCCTGCAGAATCCAAGAATATTCAAACGAAATTGACCAGACCCGACCCATTGACGGCCCTAACTCGACACCGCCCGATAATCAGTGCCATGAACCCAAACCCGGCCCTGTATTGGCCCGATTAAATTGATGACCTGACATTCTGTCAATTATTAAACTTAATATTGATCTAAATTAAGCGATTTAGTGTTTAATTTGATACGTTTGACTCATTAATGAAGTAACTAAACTAAATAAGGGTCGAAAAACTAATTTTAATGAGTAAAAAATTTTGAAGTAATGCGATAAAATACTTAGACCTGATAATGACCTGATCAAACTCGACCTGATACATCATTTAACCTGAAATTACATGAACCAGATATGATCTGACCCGACTTAACCCGACCCTGACTGATTGCCAATGCCTCCTTAGTACAACTCACCGTAAATTAACTATTTTCCTAAACCAAAGAAGATCGTGGTAACTATTTTCCTAATCCTAAGGGCTAAGAAGAGTGTATTTCCTAATTTAAGTCCACCTTACACACTATATAAATAAGGTGTCGTTGTATTAACGTAAATCATCATAAATCATATTCATAACAAAAATCAAACAATCAATAATAATACAATACGAACAATTTATCTAAACTCCTTCCCTCCATATTTTTTTTATATATAATTTATAAACTCTCCCCTTTCATATTTACACTCATAATAAAAAAAAAATTGATCAATATGGGGCGTTTAATGGAGCAAGATTTAAGTACCTTGGATGTCACGCAACTAAATCCTCTCTCGCCAGAGGTTATCTCTCGCCAAGCAACAATAAATATAGGTAATTATTTTTGTCTATGGCCGTCTTACACACGAACTACTATAAAACGGGTTTCATAATAATTACTTTTACTTGTTAATTTGTATAAAACCGTCTTGCACAGCACTAACTGAATTTGTTTTATATTCTCAGGAACGATCGGCCATGTGGCCCACGGCAAGTCGACCGTTGTCAAAGCTATATCTGGAATTCAGGTTTGTTAGTTAGTTGTTTATATTTATTTATTTATATATACGATATGATATGGTATGATATGATAAATACAATTCACTTGTTTATTGCAGACGGTTCGTTTTAAGAACGAATTGGAGCGTAACATTACTATCAAGCTCGGATATGCTAATGCAAAAATATACAAATGCGAGGATGAACGCTGCCCACGACCGTCGTGTTACAGGGCATATGGCAGTGGAAAGGAAGATACTCCAATGTGTGATGCGCCTGGATTCGAGCACTCTAAGATGAAACTTCTTAGACATGTCTCATTTGTCGACTGTCCGGTGAGTAGATATCTATTTTAATTATCGGTTTTTCTAACATGTGTTCTTTGATTGGTGATTAATCCATCTTAATTGTCGATTTCAGGGTCATGATATTCTTATGGCTACCATGCTTAATGGAGCCGCAATCATGGATGGTGCTTTACTTCTTATTGCGGCTAATGAGAGCTGTCCGCAACCTCAAACCTCTGAGCATCTTGCTGCTATTGAAGTTATGAAACTTGAGGATATCATCATACTACAAAATAAGGTTGATCTAATTCAACAAAAAGAAGCCTTAAATCAACATGCAGCGATTAAAAGTTTTGTTCAGGTAATTTGTCTCACTACAAGAATTTCTGTTTCGGGCAACTAAAAAAGGCGACTGATCATAGTCGCCAAAGCCAAATTGGCGACTGAATAAAAATAAAAAATCGGGCGACTAAAGACAGTCACCAATTTGGCAACTATCAAATCCCATATAATTACTGGAGCGGGCAGTGATTAAAACTTATTTAGGTATTTTGCCGCACTACAAGAATTTCTGTTTCGGGCGACTAAAAAAGGCGACTGATGAACATAGTCGCCAAATTGGCGACTGAATAAAAAATCGGGCGACTGAAGACAGTCGCGAATTTGGCGACTATCAAATCCCATAGAATTATTGGAGCTGGCGACTGACGACATACGCGTGTTGCTGAACTATTACGTTTTTAATTTCATGAATTTTACGCGTGTTGCTGAACTATTACATTTTTCTTGATACAGGGTACTGTCGCCGATAAAGCACCCATAGTACCAATTTCTGCTCAATTGAAGTACAACATTGATGTTGTTTGTGAATATTTGGTGAATAAGATTCCGGTTCCCACTAGGAACTTCGACTCACCACCAAATATGATTGTGATACGGTCTTTTGATGTTAATAAACCCGGTTATAACATTGATGACATACGCGGTGGAGTAGCTGGAGGGAGTATTCTTAAGGGTGTCTTGAAAGTGAACCAAAAAGTCGAGGTTAGACCTGGAATTGTCGTCAAGGATGCAAACGGAAACATCCATTGCACACCCATATACTCGAGGGTTGTTTCGTTGTACGCTGAACAGAACGAGCTACAATTTGCTGTCCCAGGCGGTCTAATTGGGGTTGGGACTACCATGGATCCAACTTTAACTCGAGCTGATCGACTGGTTGGTCAGGTACTCGGAGAAATTGGGTCTCTTCCGGAGGTATATATCGAGTTGAAGGTAAACTTTTTCCTATTACGACGCTTGCTTGGTGTCAAGACAAGGACAGGGGATCAAGACAAGGTTGCAAAACTGACCAAGGGAGAGATTCTGATGGTAAACATTGGATCAATGTCGGCCGGTGCCCGAGTACTCAGCATCAGTAAGAATGAGGTCGTTTTGAGACTTACCTCTCCGGTTTGCACCAACTTAGAAGAGAAGATTGCGTTTAGTCGTCGTATTGAAAAGCATTGGCGACTTATTGGTTGGGGTACGATTGTAGATGGCACGGTTCTCGATATCCCCCCTCCCCCTTCCATTTAGCTGAGAAGCAATGAGGCAAACTGTTGATGTAATGCGAATTGCAAATCAGTAGTACATTTTATCATCAAATATTATCAAGATTTGTCATTTTTCATATTTAATTAATGTTTTTTTTTTTCGAAAATTGATTACATATTAACACACCAGACAAAATCCAAACACTCCAGAAACATGATTGTATTTTGAAAAATCAATTGAATTCATTGGGATGAAGGAATTAGTTAAATAGGTAGAAAGATAAAGGGAACTAAAAAAAATACATTGTTCATTTCAACCGGAATTTCGTAAAATTAATTGGACTAAATGAATATTGCACAGGAATACAGGATCTGATTTCCTAAAGGACCTTGTATCTCACATACACAAAGGTAATAACAATACAAAAGCTAAGCACTGACAACCTAAAGACTGTCTCCAACTAACAGGAGAAAAATTCAGAAATTCAGAACCGATGACGGTTCTGAGAAAATAGCAATACAGAAATTCCAAGAACTGAGGCAAATACAGTCATAATTCCATTCCTGGGCCGAATTGTTCGATTGTTTTTGTTGCAAGCGTCAGAACATCCACGAATGCGCTGAATGACGCACGAAGAAATCTAGCTTCTGTGGCTTCAAAATGCCTGTGTTATGTCCAATGAGGTAAGGATAATCAGAAATTTACAAGATCCAGAGAACAGCAGAAATGACGCATCCAAAACTCAAAACAGCAGAAATGACTCAATGAGGTTTATCTAGGCAGGTTTAACCCAACAGGCGGCAGTGAGGTTTGAGGTGTAACTATCCCCAATCACAAAAACATATAAAAAACGGTTTGGACATGTATCAGTGCATTGAATAATAGGCGAAAAAATCGATATGTCTCTTAAGAAAATTATTCATTTAGAAGATGCAAAAATGATGAAAAGGTAGCCAATTTCAATTCAAGATGATAGTAGTAGTTAGTAACTCACACTGCGAGCTTTCCGTTGGAAACTGACATCACCCTCTTTACTTTATCCGGTTGCAACTGTAAACGGATAGTGTGATTAACTGAATGTCTACAAAGACAATAAAGACCATTGCAGGCTTGCAGCTAAAGGTTCAAGAGTGTACCTCTTTGTCAACATTCAGTGCGGCACAAACGATAGAAGCCTTTTCATCAGATTCAAAATTCACTTCTAAATCACTGCAAAATTAGGGGAAAGTTTCATATATTATGTTTTTGACAGGAAAACGTCATGTAATGTTATTCAACTTAAAAGAAAAGGTTTCGGCCTCCTAAATAGGAAATTTAGTGAAGCATTGGTCAGAAATTCAGACAAACGCAATTCAAAAGCACACGCCAACGCAAGCCTAACATGATGAACCTATTGCACAATTCATCCATAATCCTGAAGTACAGAACTTACATACCATAAAATGTTGAGATCGAACTTCGAACTATCGAGACTAAAGTATCAGAAACAGGCTTTTCAAAAGCTTTCCACAACTACAAATCCTTTGCAGTTCCTTTCTAAGTAAATCATAACCTTCAAGGACATAGACACTCTAACTCCCACCGCATAGAATTTCCAATTTTTTTTTTCTTACGATCCAAACTACCAACTAAGCATCTAAAAATTTTCTACATAAAAAGCAAATGTACCATGGAGTACTTCTTAGTGTAAGATGATAATATTTACCCTTTGTTTTGATGGAGAGATTTGGAGGAGAAGGGAGGGCAGGGAAAGGGAGGGGGGTCAAATTCAATCAGTTGTTGGGGGTTGGAGGGTTTCGGAGGGGGAGGGGAAAAATCTCACCAACATAAGGAAAATTTGAAAGGAAAACTCTCTTGTTCTATTCTCCCTCCCCTTTCCTCTTTTTTTATATCAAAACAACCGTAGGTTAAAGAGACTTGGTATCAAGCAAGGAGACACATTTTAATTTTTCAAAAGGAGCATACACAAGCTATACACGTACTAGCATTTGATGACTCGTGGTCAAACTTCATTCCCATCAAACCCTTGAGGCGTGCAATGAAATATATTCTAATGATAACTTCTTTCAAATAAACACTAGGATTCAGCATAATATCATACATATGCGACAAATTACCAACATCCGAAAATCTACTACCTTAGTCACAGAGGAAAGCCTAAACCAGAATCTAGTAATCTACCCACAATGTAGTGATATACTGATATATGTATATCATCATCCCTATTGCTTCAATTGTCGTCTCCACCACTAATATCTTTCTTTTTCCACCTCCTTAAGGCTACGTACACCTTGATCTCTCTCCTTCGACAATATCAATTGCCTCAAATCAGCTTTTACTAACACATTTCAGTTTATCTAGCTCCTAAGTCTTAACCAAGCAAGCAATTATTGTTGTGATG
>LHUT01003618.1:0-10144 GCA_001412135.1 Silene latifolia subsp. alba
TATTCATGAACACCTGTGACGATCCAAATATTGGGGAGCAGACTTGACAGGTTTAAGAGATAGGACGGGAGCTTGATGGTCATGAGACACTGGATCAGAAGACTTAGTAGCTAGATCATCATTTAGAAGACTTTCACTTTTATTTATGATAGTTCTTTGTAATTTGGCGTAAAAGAGGTTTTGTAATAATTAAGTTAAAGTAATTATATAATTTGCCTTGGAGTTTAATTTGTTATTCACTACCTCGGGAAACCGAGATGGTAACAGTCCGGTTTATTAGGGAATGTCTTGCTAAAGGCTCCTTCATAAACCGGGGTGTTACAATCTCACCCTAACAAATACTAAGAGACGGTCTCTCCCGAGCCCTTGTGCTCATGATAAGGACTTGATACATATATTATCCCTCAATTCCACAATGTTGTTCACATTTACTTTTTCATAGTTTTCGAGGCGGTACTTTGACCGTGTTTTATTATAGCTTAACATTCTGATTTTTTGTTGAAATTATAATTTTATAAAAAGATTACAACATTTTATAAATTAGTAATACATAAAACCACGGGAGTCTTCCCATTTAGACTATAACCATTTGGATGACATGTTAAGCCAAAAAGGTGGACGTGCCGGAGTGGTTATCGGGCATGACTAGAAATCATGTGGGCTTTGCCCGCGCAGGTTCGAATCCTGCCGTCCACGATTTTTTGTCAAACTTTTTTCCGCAATTGTGAACAGTCTCCGCACAAATAAACGCCTTTATGTCCTACGGAGTAAATTTTACATAGAAAATAAGATTGTCGACAATATAAAATAAAAATGTTTCTAATAAATAAAGTTGGTATAAATAATTGTTCTTTGAAGTTTTTTTTTTTTGACAACAATTGTTCTTTGAAGTTATCATACTGAAGCTTTCTTTTTTAGAAAACAAGTTTAGACTAGAATTGTTGGAAGCTCCTTTTCAGAACTTCCTCCAAAAATTAACGTATGCCACTGAAATGCAGCAAGCACACGGTATTCTTTAGTAAAAGGCGAAAGAATAGTTCGCTTTGTGCTTACTGCGTGGCTGCGTGAGTTCTTCAACGGGAGCGTGGTAGTTATTTATAATAGCATTCTGGCTTGGACCTAGTTGCCTGGGCGATGTGGGATTGAGTTAGACTTATTTATTCAGTTCTAAACATGGCAAGCGAGGTACTCTATTTCTGCGACTGTTAGCTCTCGGCTCTCCTCTACTTGATTTGATAATACGGTATTTTATCGTTAATAGTTACTATAAAAGATATAAAAAGTGTTGACTCATGTATTACATATTTTTTCTTCCTTTTGAGAAAGACGGAAATTCTAACACCTGACTTGCTCATGAAACTCGAGGATAGATTTTATTTTGGGATTTTGAGAAAGATGGTAGTACATATTTGGTCCATTAGCCGGTATATTACTTGTGGGAAATGCAGGGAGGATGTTGAAGAGACATATAGGGAGCGGGAGAAATGGTCGTGGAACAAATTTTAGAAGGTCCCAAATTGGCTAGTGATTAAGATGTTTGGCAAATGTGCAACGATGCATTAGTAACAAAGGCATTCCTTATTACAAAATGGAATAAGGATGACGCCATATGCAGGCATACCTTATAAAGTATGGGGCTAATGAAACAAGCATTTGTCTTTTTCGGGGGTGTTGAATGCGGATTGGCAAGAAGGTATGTGTTGGTCTTGATGGAGTAGAGAAGGTTGGGTTGAGTGGGTGGTGGCTAGATGGAGGGAAATAGGTGAAGAGGAGTTTTAGCGACATGATAGGCTATGAAGAGAGCGGACTAAAAAGGATGTTCAAAGAGGAGAGAGCGTGGTATAGGGTGTTTTCAAGAGGCCAAGAGGGTGAGATGAAGGCACCCTCGACCAGTTTCACAAAGGTGAACGTGGCTCGTGTGGGGTTGTTTATCTTGGTACAATGGGGGAGGTGAAGGGAGGCGTGGCAAGGCAACTTTATGAAGGTGTAGGAGTCGAGGGCAACATAAGCAGTTGTGATTATCAATGACCTCCAATAAATTGAGTTTAGGTTGCCAACATGTAACCGTGAAAAATTATTATTCACTAGTGATCGAGGAAATAAACTCTAACTAGTTTTAGACAGTATTTTGCATATGTACAACTCCTTATTTCCATTAATTGGTCTTTTGTTAGATAACAATTTGGCAACTCATACTTTATATATCCCATATTACATCGCCCTCCGTATTTGTTAGCTAGAGGAGTCTAATTGGACACTTCCCCGTGTAGCTACCGCCTACCGATGCTATTATGTTGGATTGGATATCGATGAATTAATCCCTTGACGGGTTCTAAAAGAAAAAAAAAAAGTGATTTTACAAGTCACCGGATCATATTATTAGAGTTGAATATTTGGACTAGTTAGTAAAATACCAAGTATGATTGGATCTTGGAAATGTGTTTGTGAAAGGCATGCAAAGCCCATAAATACATAATAGAATGGGCCTTACAGAAAAGTGGGACTCTTATTCACATGTCCATTGCCGGTGTATTAATGCGATCATGTCTCTGCGCAGTGCACCACGTAACTGCATTTTCCATCAATTTGGCCACTACGTGAAATCCAAGTTGGTGAGACTGAAATTCTCAAGGGATGGAGTATCAAATTATCAACTGTTAAGAATTAAGAATTAAGATTTAAACGTTTGTCTAAAAAAAAAGAATTAAGATTTAAGATGTTTCATTTTTTATTCAAAATAAGATAAATGTATAAGGAGTTGATCGAGTTTATCAAGATGCAGTCTCGAATTTGATCAATAATATAAAAACACAAAAATAATCATTATTGCGTTAGTATCCTGCTCGATTCACAATGCTAACTAAAGATACAAGGGTTACAAAGTGTGTCATAGTAAGATCACAAATTTTTGGTTAAAACTGGTACATCGTCTTAAGTTTAATCAGGTCAAATAGTAAAAACAAGATAAAAACATAATGTATAAGGAAAAAACAAAAAGATTTGTCTTAAATGTTCAAGTGGAATAATATATGACTCGTTTTATTTAAAGACGGACACCTCCATTTTAAAGGAGACTAACTGAAGTAAGATAATGTCACATTATCACCGTGAGTTCGTAATACACATTATTACTTTCAATTTTGAATGTCGAATAAGCTCATGATGAATTAGCGATTATTACATTTCTTGTAAATATCTTAACAATTATATACTTCATCTGTCCCAGTTATTTTTTTACCTATTTCATTTTTGAGTATCGCGGTCAATTGTTCACCTTTATACTTTAAGAATGACTTTAATGATGAATAATTTAACCTTTTACACTAAATTTGGTTCACTTATCATCTAATAACTGACCTCTTTTTGTTTTCTTGATTTTTGTGCCAAAACCAAAAAAAGATAAATGACCAGAACAATAGAGTATTACTTTGCTCTTGCATCCAAACTAAAGAGCAAAACAAATACTCGTACATCGTATATACACCAACAACACGAGTAACGAGTAAAAATCCTCTTCATTTCCTCAAAAGAAATAGAGGTCCATTACTTTTTAATGGTCTGAATTTAATTCTTAATTGTAAATACATTTTGACTAGAAAAAGGTAAATGGATAAAAATATGACATATAATATAATATGTACGTATTAGAAAGAAATAAAGAGAGGATTCAAATTACACCAACACCATACGAGATCTACAAATAACAAAATAATTGAAATATACAACCCATCTAAAATGGACGACATTAACTTCATACAATAATTAATCGACTGTGAACCAGGCAGTTGAGCTGATAGCCTCACTTATTAATGATGAAAACCCACTACTCAATACTTCATGCATTCTTCCTATATATACACACAAATTTTTTATGGTTGAATCACTCAATCACTTAACAAAATATCACCAATTCATTAAATAACAAGAATTTATAAGAGAAATGGGTTCAATCGAAAAGCTCGAGGCCGATGTCGAGCTTAAGAGTGAAGCAATTAAGGTTTGGGGAGCCGTAAAAGACTCCCCAAACTTTTTTCCTAAGGCCATGCCTCACCATTACAAGAGCATTGAGATTGTTGAAGGTGCTGATCACGTTGTTGGGTCCGTTCGACTCGTCACATATGCTGATGGTATACTTTATTTTCGTCTTATAACTTGTTCGATTATTAACCTAACTACGAGTAACAACTAACATTACCATTACCTGTCTTGAATGTACACGACATTATCTTTTACTAAGGATGTTTTATAATAGCAGACACTCTTTACCTACTCGTACGATTGGAAGGACGATATAGTGCTATCATATACTCCGTATTAAACAATTCTTTTCAAAATAAAAGATAACAAAAACGATAAAAACTTTCATTTTAAAACGATCAACTCTAAATTAAGCTGACATGTTTATTAACTAACCTTGTTCGATTATTAACAACAACTAACATTACCCGTCTTGAATATACACGTACGACATTATCCCTTACTAAGGTTGTTTTAATTATATATCTTCGAAATAAAAGATACTAGTAACATACAAAAGCGATAAAAACTTTCATTTTGAAATGATCGACTCTAAATGAAACTAACACGTTTATTAACCAACCTTTGGAAAACAATGTAGGGAACCCAATTAAGACGACGAAAGAGAAGATTGACGTGGTGGACGATGAGAAGAAGACACTAGCATACTCGGTGGTCGATGGCGAAGGAATAACCCATTACAAGAGCTTCAAGGCACAAGTTGTGGTGGAAGAAAAAGGAGAAGGAAGCTTGGTGAAATGGACATGTGAGTATGTGAAGATCAAGGAAGATGAAGAACTTCCTATTAGTCCTGAAAATTTGAAGGAATTTGCAATTGCTACCTTCAAGGAGCTTGATGATTTTCTCCTTAAGGCTAATTAATTGATTAATTAATCCGACTCAACAGGTTGTTTACACTTGTATTCCTCTGTGAGGGGAATATTTCAGTTTAAACATAAACAACCTGTTGAGTGTTGAGACAGAGAAAGTAATTAATTAAGAATCACTTCTATTATATCACCCTCAAGTTTTAGCTTGATAATAAATTTGGCACACACCATTGCAATTTAAGAATTGTAGGGCTCTTATCTATGTAATGTCCTTTATTTATGCAAGAGAATTTATATATAATTAAGTCTCGTGTTTGATATTTTATATCGATAATCTATTAAGTAAACAAATTCTTGTATAATGCAAAAATAATTTCAAGGCAAATCACTAAATTAGCATTAGTGAAGAACAATTGGTTTTTAGTCGATAATGAAAGACATATCAATAACGACGAAAATAGACGAAAATAGATGTCCAGGCCACCTCTATCTTAATTAATCACTTCGTCGACATAATCTCGATAATGACAAAGAACAATTCAAATATTATAATTATTATGAAAAACAATTCAAAATCCAAATACTTCGTATTATTATCCGACACTAATTAAGACACTTTAATTAATACTAATACTAAATCCAGTACATGTCTTCTAATTAATACTAAATCCAGTACATGTCTTCATAGGACTTGACTAATTAAATTCCGCAAATTATACTATGAAACCGTGATATGGTGCAACCACATAAAAAATGACCATTTTATGATAAAAAATGACTATTTTAAAGTAACAAATTGATCACTTTTTTGTCATAAAGTGGTTACTTTTTATCTGTCGCACTATACAACGATGACACCCAATAACCGCTAATTGAACTTTGGAAGTGGATAATTAGAGTGCATAGGGAAGTAATGAAAAGGTACAGAAATAGGCAACCTACCTCCAAAACCATTTGATGATGGTATTAAATAATTGCCAACATTTTCTGGCCCTTGATCAATCACATAGTTGGGCTCCATATTGTAACCAAAGTTGCAACCACCCTCATTATGATCAACAAACGGACCGGCCGGTTCAAACCCGGCAAATTGATTGAACATGCCCATGCCCAGGCCTAGGCCCATGCCTATGCCGGGCTCCTGAGGAGCGAGACGAGAATTATTGTTATTACCATTATCGTCAGCAATCATCATCCTTGAGGCTGAGGGTACCAGAGCATTAATACCTTGAATAATCGCGTTATTATTCTTAATAACCGCGATTTTTTCCTTAACCCTATCAAGTTTATGATCCAAATGAGAAAGGAATTCCATAAGTTGGTCAACACTAAATTGTGAGATGGCAACCCTAGCATTTTTATGCCTAAGCTTAGACAATTCTTGGTCGGCCTTACGCTTCCTCTCTTGAAACATATCTTTTAAGTCGAGCGATCTTTTGGTCCTCTCATCGGCCTTAGTGGAGGCCAAGTAACGATCGATTAATTCTCGAGCCAACTTAGGGTCCATGGCTCGAGCCAAATCGATACGACTTGGTTCATTTCCCTTGAAGGTATAGACTTCAGGGAGTTGGGTTTGCGAATTGTCACCTACCTTATTATTATAAGGGTATATAATTACGCAAACGGGTAAATTACATAATATCGAAAATTCATGTGCTTTCTTAAGTAAACCTTTCTTTCTCTTTTGAAAAGTTACCTCCCTTTTATGGTCCTTCTTTATAAACTCCATTGCTATTCTTGCTCTACCCATCTAATTAATTATTTTTTTGAGAGAAAGAGATGAAAAAATGAGAATAAATTTGTGGAATGATTAAGAAAGGGTAATTACCGTATTTATTTGAACATTAATATATTTTAATTATATTTAGTGTATTTTCCAGCGCAAAGGATAATTTGATTGATACGTAATTATGGAAGTGTTAGTCATGCATCAAGGAAAGTATATCAGCAAATTATATTACGGAAAAATATTGACAACTGTGAAAATATCGATTTTATTGGGTTTAGATAATATAAAATATCGATTTGATTGCGTTTAGACAATATTATTTATCCACACGGTCAATTTAATTGCGAATTAGAAGTCGCATTTGTGAGAAACAACTCATAGAAGATATCGAGATGACGAGGATATACCATATTGGACCTTTACCATAAAAATTTCACATTCTTTTTAGAATCAATGTTATTTCTTGTAAACTTGTTCAAATCTTAATTAAACAACAACTCTTTAAGCAACGAGAAGTCGAGAACACTGTACGTAGGCATCAACAAGGCTGTACGAAAATTGAAAAAATAAAATAAAAAATAAAATGAACATTACATATCTATTAATTTAAGTTATATACAATATTTGTATTTGATCTTATAGTTAATTTGGCGCGAATAATGTCAATTGCAAAAAAAATGGACAAGTAATGCCACCTTATGCTCGTACGATTTATAAGTAACATTAGTAATTTAGTATGTGTATTTTCCAAATTAAAAATACTTAATTATTTCGTTTTGCTACACATGTGTTGTCGCGATTTCTTACCATATTAATAACTAGAGTTTAAGCTTATCTTTAATATTTCCATAAATCCATCAAAATTGTAAATATATAAACATTGTCAACTATTATAGAGTTTTGCTCATATTTCTTCAATAACCACAATAACGGAATCTAAATTTTTTCTGCACGAACTTCTGTTGAGAATTTGTACTAATTGTGAGGTTAGTTGTATTGTTTACATTATATTTACGTTCTAATTTGTTTTGTTAAGCTTTTTTTTAAGTACGAAATGTTATTGTGCTTTTTCCCTTCCTGACTTGCTATAGTAGTAACAAGTGTTCCATGATGAAATCATCTCTCTTAAAAAAATGTGTGTTTAAAAGTCATGGTTACTCGATTAATCCTGACGGTTTAAATAAACTATTGATTGAGAGGAAGGGGGTACGGTAAAGAGAAAGACCACACCATGCATGGTTTGTTCATTCCTATATTTCTAAGTCAAAAAAATTTGCTTTTTGGTTAATTCGTGATGCATATCTATTAGAATGATCAATTTGACATATGTTAAAAACATTTATTATATTTAAAAAAAAAAATTGTTATCGAGAACGTTTTTGTAATCTTATCGTATGAAATACAATTTTATGTATATATTTTGTTATTTTACCAAGTAAAACTACATTAATTGATACGAATTGGTTTTTAGTCATTTACTCGTAAATTTCTGACTATGCCCCTAATACTTATCCTAAACAACCAAACCCAAAACCCTACTTCTTAGAAGAGACCTAACCTAACCAAACCTCAATACCCTCTTTATTAAGTTTTCTACGTTGTACTTATATATTTTCACCTTGTTTTTGTATGATTTATTCTTCAATTAATAAAAATAGATAGATGGAAACAAGAAAAGAAGGCAACAATAATAATTCATGGAGTTGGGAACAAGACAAGGCATTTGAGAGAGGTTTAGCAATTTACCCTGAAAATTGTGAAGAAAGATGGTTAAAAATAGCAGAACAAATTCCAGGGCATAAAACAATAGAACAAGTCAAACACCACTATCAACTTTTACTTGCTGATATTGCCAACATTGAAGCAGGAAATGTGAATTTACCAAACTACCCCGACGAGTGTCGGGCCTCCTTGTCTTCGAACAAGTCGGAAATAAATGGGAGGAAACCGGGGTGGGGAAAGCGGAGAGGGCAACCGTGGACGGAGGAAGAGCACAAACAATTCCTAATGGGATTGGAGAGGTATGGGAAAGGGGATTGGAAAAGTATAGCTAAGGAGTTTGTTAGGACTCGAACCTCGACTCAAGTGGCTAGTCATGCGCAAAAACATTTCAATAGGCAAGAAAAGAAGGAGAAGAAATACGCGAAAAGACAGAGTATTTTCGATATTACTAGTCCGAGGAATGAAGCAGAATTGAAGAGTAATAATAACGAAATTTCATCAACTGGTGGGGGAGTGCCAACAATGTTTGCTAGTAATATGGGAATATATAATATCGGAAATACAAATAATAATGTTACGGTTGCAAGGCCCGTGTCTCCGCCTTCGTCGCCTCCATTGAGTTGGTGGTGTCTTGATACCGACGGCGATAATGTTTTAGACTTCGCTTATGTTGACTTTGCTTATGAGGATTTTTTATCTCAACTCCCACCTTTGTAAATGTTGATTCAAACTCTTTGTTTGTTTAGCATTTTAGGTCTTTGTTTGTTTAGCATTTTATGTTTGTTTAGCATTTTAGGTCAGAAGAAGAATGACAACCACAGTCACATTATGCATATATTAGTAATCCGTATATTACAATTTGTTGGATACCCAATTCTCTACAATTCTTTGTTTTGCATTTTAGACTATTGTAAGATATAAAAATAATAATTAGAAGTGAATATTTTAGAAGAGGATTGATTGTGTATTTGTATCTTCATGCTTTAATTTACAGACGCGTTAGAAGAGCAATCTTTGCACCTTCATATACTTGTCAAGTTATGTACTCCGTATCTTATACTTTCTCTGTTTTAATGAGTTGTGTACGTTTGCTTTATACATGTACATCAATGTACGTTTTATTTTACTTATATCTTTAGCTACACATTACAAAAAAAAAATTAAAAAAATTTGATATTAATAACGTACTTGATAAGACGATTTCAAAAAGATCTCACATGACTATCTTTTATGTTATACATTAGAATTTATAATGAAGATTCTCCTCACCGATGAATAATGCTCAAAAAGCAAACGTATACAATCCATTGGAACGGAGAAAGTATGTTATTGTAGTGTACATTACCTTTTTCCGTCAATAACCTAGATACAACTATAAAACATTAGTTCATACTGAAATGAATAAAGTACACAATACTTTCAATACATCTCAATCCCTTAGCTTGCTTCCCTGAACATCTCGCTTTTCCACAAGGTATCAGGCTACGAATAACGATCCTCACTTTTCTTGTTTTTTTTTTTGGATTCCGTCACAGTCGACCATCATGGATGGCAGCGGCGCCATCCCTAATTCCGACCCCAAGAAAAATCACACTGTATACCCTTCTCTCAAATGATAATTTGGGCAGCATACTAATACATGTTGTCTTAATGTCTTAACGAAATCCCACACTCCCACTCCAACAAATACTGAGAGACCGTCTCTCCTATGTCATTTTGCTCATGATAAGGGCATTAATAATAGAGGTTTGTCAAAAGGTTTGTAAGATGATGTGTCTATTTTTTTAGAGGTTTGTCTACAAACTCTCTATTGTTGGACATGGTATTGAGGTTCATGGATGAGAGG
>LHUT01003619.1:916-13831 GCA_001412135.1 Silene latifolia subsp. alba
ACATTACCAAGTTATCCTTATACTTTTTTTTATATTTATACAAAATGTCATTACATACTCCACCTATCGACCCACAATTACATACCCCACCTGTTTTTTTCCCTCTTTACCCCTACTTTTACCCTCTTTTCTGAAAAACCCCATTTTTTTACCATGTTACCATTAGTGTGGTATGGAAGGAGTATATACTTGAGTTGTAACAACCTAACCGACTAACTAACCACAATCAAGGAGTTACCTCGTCTACTTCGCCTACCGTTCTTTCAGCTCCTCCTCATGAATTACGGTCTATCCTTTTTAGGTGTTTCTTTATCTCGTATTGTCGCTATTTAGTTTTGGGGCTTGCTCGTCTTATGTACGAAGAAAAAAAAAACTTTTACTTTATGTATACTTTCTAGTGTATGTATGCATTTCCTTTTTCTGGAGTTAGTGAGACAGAGATCGTGCACGGACGGCATTGGTTGACTTAAAGCAACTAGAATTGAAATTGCAATTTGCAATTTTGTAAGCAAACAAAGAAATCGTCGTTTTTTTTTTTGAGGGGAAGAAATCGTCGTTTTTGAATTGTCTTAAACAACCAAATGCTAATTGTTGAAACTATAGGCTTAAATGTGAAACCAAATTAATTGAACATTACATAAATGAACCATTTACACTTTTAAGCATGACAGTACATGGTATCAGGCAGCCTAAGATCCAAACACAAGGCAACCGACAACTACCACGCGACACTGCACGTAAACTGTCACCTACCTTATTGTCAGCGCCACCAACACCATACCCAAACCCAACCACTGATTAAATTTTACATCCCCTCATTCTTGTTAACCTTATTGTCGTAGATACGTCAAGTCGAGTCATTTCTATCTGACTGCGATTTGGAACTCACCCTAACAGCTTATTTTGAGACCATATGGTTTATGTATGCTTCCGCTTGATCTCAATCTTCTATGGTGATTCCAAACCATTACACATTATAGGAAGATAATCATTATTAGTACTGTATGACGTTATAGAGAGGGTATCAAATCCAAAGAACCAGCAAGTATTTGTGTCAGTTATTATTCTTAGTAAATTAGCTCCTCCTACTGTAGAGATTCTGGTTCATCATTGGTAGTTATCATGTATGCAGTATGCTCTTTAATTACAATAAACCACATTTTGATTAGTATTCTATCAAATTATTAAAGCTTCTCAACCAATCATCTCTTGATTGATCGCGCTTCAAATTCCGTTTTTTATCAGCAGATTGTTTATTATGCCACCGTGGATAATCATTGCATTATCTGACAAATAAGTTACTGATTTATGCCAATAATGTTGACATCAATTGTTGTAGTTGTACCGTCCTTGTCTGAATTCCGAAGTTGGTGTACCTTAAGGATCCTACAGTCCTGTTCGAGATTTGGACTGATTTCTTTAAGCTCGACCTTTCCTCCCGATAAACCATTGTGTATTCCAGGCTAGATTTCTTGTCGATTCACGACATTCTTCTGAACTATTCATATAAATGCACTACAGTATAAAACTTTTCCGGGTAAGAAATAACCGATGCAAAATGAACGAATTAAACCATTAGCTGTAGTAACCTGGGCGGTCACGTATTTTTATCATCGAAAAAGTCGACATAGTTTCAGTGGTATTGAATTCAAAAGAACAGAATGAGTAATAGTTTAACAGGTTGACATGAAAATGACATGATTATCCTTTAAGCAACTCTAAATAACGTCTTTTGTCCCGATCAACGACAAAGACAATTGAACAGGTTTTGAGATGTACATCTTCCTCTTCATCTCCATCTATGTCCTGTCCATATCCATGATGTCTCGGTCGTTAAGGCAATTTTTATGAACATAATAGCAAAATGATATCAATGTTCTTTAGCTGAATAAAGAATAATTCCACTTCTCAGCATTTCCTGAAGAGAATGCTATTATAACCTGCACCAAATCATAATTTCAATTATTCTATATCGAATAAGCTGTTCTTGATCGTAACTGATTAATTTGATTAATCTGTTCAATTAATTTAAGCATAAGTTATGTTTGGCTTTGAGGCTTATGAAAGGATATTCCTCATTTTTAAATCGAAAGTGAATAATCCGTCTGATTGTTTGTGCTGCTGACTTTCAGGAAACAACCATTAGAGAAACTAATTATGAATGAATTATGAAGCACTTAGATTGGATAATGACGTTTAGTTTTTACATTAATCAATCATTTGTTGCTAAGCAACAAACATGTCACTGTTAGTAACTCAGTCAAGGTTCAAATTGCTTTCTTGCCTGGTGTGTATATATATAAGTCTGCGCGTACTCCATTGTCTTCAAGCTTGCGACCATTCGAGCTTCTCCTAACATTTAACATCACAAAAACCAAAACAAACAACTCTTATCTTACCCCTTTTAGATAACTAACATTCTTTCTTACCCCAACAACACTAACAAATGATTTGTGGTCGGCTAACATAGAATCGCCGTTAAAATCAGTAAAAAGAAAAAACATTTTTTCCATACATACATACCAAACAATATTCTGACTAGCAAATAAATACAAAAACCACTCTATTAACGACAAAATAAAACAAAACAACTATTTATACCCTCGGAAATATCATGGAATTCACAACCATTTTGATGGAAGGCGAAGAATGGAGCTCTTTTAATGCAGCTTCTGTGAATGAGGAGGCCGATTTTATGGCTAAAATGTTTCCTGAATCTTGTCTTAGTAATGAGCAAGAACAGTCATCTTGCTTGAGCTTGTCATCCTCATTCTACTCGAGCAATGAATCTAACATTGGCATGGTCGGGGATGACAATGTTTCATTTTATTCAACTGACACCAAGTCTAACGTACATTTTTTGTCTGAAGGGAGTAGTTTAAGTGCAAGAAGCGACAGCGTTAATTACCAGAGTAATGAAATTTACTATTTGAGTGATCCTGAACAAACTTTGGCAGTTAATGGCAGTTCATTGCCTGTGGGATTTTGGTTAGATACTAAGGGCTGCATCCAGGACTTTCCTGGGAACACAGTAGAGCAGAATCACAGGTTAAGTCTTGAAATGAGCTGCAATAGCATCGATGAGTCAGAAACAAAACATGAGATGCCACAGATTGAATTGGCTGAGGAGGATAAAAGCAATGATTCATCAGAGCTTAAAAGAAAAAATATTCGGAAATCAGAGGTTAGTAACATTATATTATGATTGTTTCGCACTATTCATACCGCAAGTTTCATGATGGGTAGGGCGGAACTAGGATTTTTGCTTTTGCGTAGCTACATTTTTCAAAGATCAAATAGTTGATATAATGAAATGTGATTGTGGATTGAAATTGAGGCCATAATTTAACACGTGAGAACGCGTCATACCAGGAGTCTTATCCTAATGTTGTTGTCTGATCATGAAAAAATCATTTAGGTCGAGAAAGGTAAGCGCAATGTCCGGCCAAGGAGGAGCCGCAAGGCTTGTTTAGATGATGAAGAAAACAGTCCTGCTCTTGACAAGGAAAAATGCGGTGAATGCAGTTATGAAGAAGATTTGAATGGAGAGAACTCGAATGCGCAATCAGCTGACAACCATAATGTCAAAACAAGAGCCAGCAGGGGATCAGCAGTAGATCCTCAAAGTCTTTATGCAAGAGTAAGAAATCCTCAAGCTTTTCCACAAAATTCACAACTATTTACTGTATATCAGCTTTTCCAATTAGTTTTGTATACGACGTCAATTAACCCCCGTTATTGAATGAGGAGTACAACACTAAACGATTTGGTTGTATGCATTCAACTGTCTCAAAGAGTCTTTTTTTCATACTTTTTGGATACACATTGATTTTCTTCCGCTGTTTTTCAGAAGAGAAGAGAACGGATTAATGAAAGACTAAGAATCTTGCAGAGACTTGTACCGAATGGAACTAAGGTAAGTTGAGCACCATGATGGATCCTTTAGTGTTCTTTGTTCAGCTAACATAACAACATTATCCCATGAAATAGCATAGTAGGTCGACGTATTTTACAACTCAGTTTCCGTTAGGGGACATCCCGACACACCCTCCCCGTGTTTACGACAACATGGATAAGGTTGCATATATCAGGCTATAAAGAGTTTTTTTTGTAAGATGTGAGCTTTTCTTATATCATCATCAAGTATGCCATATTAGCACATAGTATTTAACAATCTACTCAATTTTAAAATACTTGCTAAGTAAACATTTTTGGAAGTCATACAACATGAATATGTAGTCTACTTAGCCAAATTCGATCATTGCTTTGCACAGGACCCTTAATCATCTACAATATCCTTCCCTGCACTCCTTTTTTCACTTCTTGGACAAGAATCTCAGGCCTTCTGAGCTTTAGTTCTAGACGACATTTGTTCCTTTCAAACCAGATCACATACCAGCAGCATAACCTGGTCATTCCACAAACTTTTTCCTGAAGTTTATAGCAATACCTAGTAGCATCAATTTGTAACCACTGCTAAACACTTACAATAACTTTAGAGCTATACACACAGTTGGTGAATAGATGAGCATGAGTAACTACTCCTTATTCACATAATACACAACTATCAGTTTCTGTTAACCCAAGTGAAAGAGTTTAGCTCGAGTATTCAAAACTTCCATCTGAATTAGCCATCCAATAAAAGCTTGCTTGGGCACACTCCAACTGTCCCAAACATCTTTGTACCACTGAACAAGGGGGTGTGATCCCTGTAACCAGTGATATCCAGACTTTATAGAGTA
This sequence comes from Silene latifolia subsp. alba, assembly GCA_001412135.1. Classification (NCBI taxonomy): domain Eukaryota; kingdom Viridiplantae; phylum Streptophyta; class Magnoliopsida; order Caryophyllales; family Caryophyllaceae; genus Silene; species Silene latifolia. The sequence goes on from LHUT01003619.1 coordinate 5,659, forward strand.
ACCTCTGGTATCAGCCAGCCATTGATTACCCTGGAAACCACCAGCAAAAACATCACTCACTTTGCAAATGTTTCTCCACTTTCAGTTGGAATCTGGAGAAGGTTGATATGAATCCCATTCAGTACCTTTCAGATAGACATGATCAATCCAAAGTACCCATAGACGACCTTCCTTAGTGTAAATCCACTTAACAAGTTTTCCCACTGTTGCTAAATTCCACACCCCTGCTTTCATAATACCCAGACCACCTTCTTTTTTGCTTCAGCAAACATTGTCCCATGCCACTAGAGGTATTCTATGGTATTCAGTATCACTATTCCTCAGATTGTTCCTTCAAATTGCCTCAATTCTTTTAATGACTCCTTTAGGAATCAAGAAGATTGAAGCCCAGTAATTATGTAAAGTATTGAACACTGAGTTGATAAGTACTAGTCTACCTGCATAACCTAGCTTTCTAGCCCCTATCCCCTTACTTTATTCACTATCCTTTCAATAAGTACATTGCAATCATGTCTTGTAAGCCTCCCAGCTTGGATAGGCACCCCAAAGTATTTAAAAGGGAGTATTCCTTCCTTGAATCCTGATACCTGGGTAATGTCTTGTCTCACACTCTCAGGCACCCCATTAAAGACCACCTCAGATTTAGATGCATTAACCCTAAGCCCTCAAGTGGCATAAAAAGTAGCAAGGGCCCTAAGTAATAACATAATAGACCTGACATCCCCTCTGCAGAACATTAAGAGATCATCTGCAAAGAGAAAATGCCCTCAATTTCAAACTCTTACATAGGGGATGATACCTGAATAACCATCTTTCAGTAGCATAAGCCATCACTCTGGTTAAATATTCCATACAGACACAGAAAAGGACAGTTGAAATAGGATCACCTTGTCTCAATTCTCTCCTACCTATAAAATACCCAAAGTGAGCTCCATTAATGTTGAGGGAATAAGAAGGAGAGGAAATGCATGACATCACCAGTTTCCTAAACTTCTCAGGGAACATTAAAGCTTCAAGCATTTAATCCACAAAATTCCATTCAATTGAATCATATGCTTTTTGCAGGTCTAGCTTGAAGATGCATCTAGGAGAAACCATGTTCCTGTTGTAAAGCCTTACTAAATCTTGACAAATATGATTGTTTTCCAAAATACTCCTACCTTTAACAAAAGCCCATTGGTTCCTGCTAATGATATCGGGCAATACCAGTGCCAATCTAGTGCACATGATCTTAGAGATAGCCTTATATAAAACATTACAGCATGAAATTGGCCTGAAGTGTTTTACACTAGTTGGTCTTTCTATTTTTGGGATTAGCATTATCACTGCAGCATTAAATTCATTCAACAGTTTGCCAGTATCAAAGAAATCCTTCACAGCAGCACATACCTCTATACCCACTATGTCTCATGCATCTCTATAAAACTGATTATTATATCCATCAAGGCCAGGTGACTTGCCGTTAGGGATACTGAAGATGCTACTTTTCACTTCCTCTGCTGTCACAGGTCTAGATAATATTTGCCAGTGTTCCTCAGTGCAGCAAGCTCCACTTTTGACAACATTCTGATTAACTCTATCAGTATTGGTTTGAGTACTTAACAGATCCTGGTAATATTCTAGGAATTATGCCTGGATAGTATCCCCATCAGTACACATCACCCCCTCTTTATCCTCAATTTGAAATACCTTATTTATCATCATTCTTTTCTTAATTATATAATGGAAATAAGATGTATTTAAGTCTCCTTCCAACGACCACTAAACTTTTGCTTTCTGAGTCAGGAAGCTATATGTAGCTGAGATAAGCTCTTTCACTTCAGCAGCCAACTCCATCTCTTGTTGAATCAAATCAACATCCCCAGGATTATTCATAAGCTCCTTCTGAATTAATTCCAGTATCCTATTAGCAATAGTAGTACTGTTCTCAATAGCAGAAAAACAAGTCTTGTTTAAACTTTTCAGCACTGGTTTAAGGGCCTTAAGCTTCTTGATGACAGTAAACATCTTTGTACCTCTATACTGTTGCTTCCAAACAGAATCCACAGTTGTTTTAAAAGACTCTATTGTTCCCCACATGTACGTTAAAATACTTGAAATTCTTTTTTTTTGGTTAAGGTAAGTATATATTAATACCAATGAAGTCCAAATACATCCCAAATTGACGTTCATCCCCTATTAGTGTTACATGAGAATACAAAATCTACAAACGAATAAGCAAGAACAAAACAATCAACACACTAGATTTTGGATCCACACTCTATCACGAGTATGGATAGCTTGCTTATTGCACTTCCAGAATCGTTCCTTCACTCTACGGACCACTTCCTTCACAATGACCTCAGGCCTGATTATAGTAAAGTGAATCCTCGCCTGATTCCTTGCCTTCCAAATTTCATAGGTTAAGCTAACATAGAAAAAAAAAAAGTACATGACATCCAACTANTAGCATGCACATATGAACTTACGCTGAAACTTAGATCTGCCATGCCCTCTTGAGAACCAGATGACCATGTCATGTCCGTGCAAAAGTACACCAGTAATATGCTAAAGGCAGCCAATACAGCGGCTGCTATATGAACAATCATAGAACAAATGTATGTGAGTTTCATCAACTCCTCCACACAAAAAACACACCGATTGTTGACAGAAACCCATCCTCTGCATTCTATCCAAGGTGAGGAGTTTCCTATGTTGGACTGCCCAATAGATGAAAGCACACTTAGGAATATTAAGGGAGTTCCAACATACAAACCTCCCCTGTACCTTAGGTTTAGTGATCCTTAACCAGTCATAACCAGCTGCAATAGTGTAATTAGAATTGGTGCCCAGCCACATATCATTCACATAAGCTTGCTTGAATTGAAGCATAGTCTGTGCTATCTTCTTCCATGACCAACTGCAGTCACTAGTATCTTCTTCCATAATACTTGAAATTCTTTCTGCCCCAAAATTCAGTTCTCCTTTTAATCACATTAGATGGGCAATGGTCAAACAAGCCCTCAGAGTGAAAATAACCTAAATAATCACCAAAAGCCTCCATCTACTCCTGGTTACACATAGCTCTATCCAATCTACTGTATACTCTCTCACTTGGTTCTTGTTTATTGGACCAGGTATAAAGAGCACCAGTTGCTTGGATATCTTCCATTCCATACAGTGACACACATTCTTGGAAGTGCTCTATCTATGCCTCAGAAGAATTCTCACCTAGTCTCTCAATAGGAGACAATACAGTGTTGAAATCCCCCAACTATAGACAAGGTTTAGTACAATTGATAGCCACTCCCTTCAATAACTTCCATAATTCAATCCTTTCAGTCAATCCATTAAAAGCATATATCATGGTTAAGTAGAATTTCTTCCCATCAGTCTTTGAATATATTATCATATATATGAATATGTTGTGCTCCATATGATAGAAATTGAACATCAATGCAAGTAGGTTTTCACATTATCCAAATCTTGCCTTTTTTATGCCAACTGCAATTAGTTGTGACACTTCATCCATCACAAATAGAAGTATCTTTTTCAAGCAAAACATTAGGTTTAAGTTTTGTTTCAAGTAAGCTAAATAGCCCTACTCCCTGATTATGCATAAACCATTTCACCACTTTTTGCTTATTCAGGTCATTTAGACCCCTTACATTCCAAAATCCTATACTATGCATTATGGTTTATGTTGGGAGGATCCTTCCCACTTTCTAATACTATACCCCCAGGAGTAGTAGAATTATTTAGTGTATCCTGAAATGTATATTTGCTAAACCTTCCAGATAGTCTCACTCCACTTATACCCTCTTGTCTTGTCATCCTCATAATTTGTTTAGCTGATGAAGGTCTAACTGCAAGAGTATCCCCTGATACTTGGTAGAGGGAGGAAAGACAGCAGGTGTAAAGATAGGTGGACTTAAAGTAGGTGCAGGGTTCACAGCTTTAGGTCTCTGGACATGCCTCCATACTTGTTTTTGTTGAGGCTTAGGATTATCCCTCTGTGTTTGCCTTGTCCTAGGACCCTTAGCCCTTACTGGTTTCCTCCATTGTGAAGCATCATAGCCCATTCCAATGCAGCTAGTACATGAAATAGGTTTTCACTCATATTCCACATCCAAATGAGTCAATTTACCAGCATCATCTAAAAACTTCACTCTCTCAGGAAACTCTTTATCCATTGGCAATTCCACCAAAACTCGTGCATAGCTTAACCTTACTTTGTCATAAGTTTCTTTATCACTCTGTATGAAATTTCCCACCAATCCTGCTATTTTGGGTAAACAGTCCCCCAAAATTTCAGAGGAACTCCTTTCAATTTTATCCATATAGGCACAATATCAACTTTTTCTCTTACTAAATCCATGTCAATAGTCCAAGGTTTAATAATCATGGGTTATTTTTCAAACAGATAATACCCCGAGTTCAATAGGGCTTCCTTATCCTCATGTGTAGTGAATCTTACAATAACACTCCATTATCTAAGAATTAAACCCTATCAATGCCATAGTGATTCCAAACACGATAAATGAAATCCTCAACAACCTCCCAAGGAGGATTAACACCCAAAATATAACAAACCACAGAATTGTTCCAGAAATGTACCACTGTTTGAATAGCCTCTGTGGTGAACTTGAGAATATCCATAATTTCCTCTTCTTCCGTAATCGGCTCCAAAACCGGGATATCATTCCCACCACGTTGTAATATCCATCCATCATTAACCTGGTTATCTTCTTGATCTAACATGCCATCCTGCAAGTCAAGAACAGGGATACCCGTCATTGGTCTGCGAAAGCTATCACCTTTTCCACTATGCTTTGATGTACTCGCACCATCTGACTTAATAAGGGAATTTTTGGGATTTTTTTGAGCATTTTTAGTTGCTATAAAGAGTTAAAAATAATAATACTCCGTTTTAAGAATTACATAGAACGGTTGATATTCTCTAATCACAAATAAAAAACTCAGAAAGTTCATTGTGTTTAACAGGTTGACATAAGTACAATGCTCGAAGAAGCTGTCCATTATGTGAAGTTTTTGGAGCTACAAATCAAGGTAATAATTAAAATTGGAGAGGAATAGGTCAAATTGTTGTTTGCTTCTCAAAGACATTATTATTATTATTATTATTATTATTACTATTACTATTACTATTATCATCATTTATCGAAGTATATACTTTCTTTATTCTTTAAGAGAGATATTATAAAAAATAAATAAATAAATGAACGGGACCGAGGGATACCGAGGCCCGAGGGTATAGGGGATACATTTCTAATCAAGGCTTTGTATTTGTTGCAGTTGTTGAGTTCTGACGAGTTATGGATGTATGCCCCACTTGCATACAACGGAATGGATATTGGTCTTGACTCAAAGCTCAACTCATTACTATCACGCGCATAATAACATTCTTCTTAAATATTCGAAATTTTTGGCAATTTAAGAATCATCATATTTCATTTTTTGTTTCAAGGATAGGGTCGCTACATGCATGTACCCTTGTGCGGCTTGTCCCATTAACAATGGAGAAAGAAAAAAAATAAAAAAGTGGACGATCTTGCTCAACCTTTGATCCATTCATGAGTCACAACCTAGCAATTTCCCTAACAACCTTCTTTTAACCTTCTCACATGTCGTGTCGCTATTGTTTATACACTTATACTTACTAAAAAGGGATTTAAAGAGATAGCCATAATATGACACGCGTGGTTCTGCTTATCCTTCTCGAACGTGCACTAAGTGTTGCGATGTGATTGACCCTTTATGTAATATGCGTTGTAAATTTTGTAATGGATATATATTTTTAAAAAAATTATAAATAAATTCACCAACAGTCATATTTTTGTATACTATAAATAGTTGCTAAATTTCTACCCATTTTAATTTGCTCAATTTTCTCGCTTCTCTTATTCGTCTCTGTTCTATCTTAGAAAAAAAAAAAAAAAAACTCTCATGTATGACTTAAATCATATATTCAAATAATTCCTCACGTTTCCTCCAAAAATATGGATAAAAATTTTCTAAGTTTATTTAACACCCAAGATAGTCCTAATTCACAACAAGATTCAAACCATCAAATTATAAAAAAAAAAAAATTCTAATAGACGGTCTGCCAGGCGACCTACTGATTTGCTTATATCAAGAAGTTGTTAGAAAAGACGTTGAACGTGCATTTACAGTAACAATCTCAATTTGTTTATATAAAACGATCGTTTTATTTGGAATCAAAGTCGCATAGAAGAATTTTGGTGACTTGTATCATCATATATAATTATTGCTCAGAAATAAAAATTGCTCAAATTAAATTACAACTCTATCAAAATCATATACATCTAGTAGCGAACGTCTCAACTTTAACTGATATTCGAATTATATAACTAGTAAAGACCCTCCAATAAGGTGAGCTCACCGATTAATTGTCGACCGTCTTGCGCACGCCCAATCTCGTAGAAACAACCACAACCATTTAATCAAACTTGTAGATAACAATGTTTCCCAATATAACCGGAAATAACATATGTGTCATCACATACCAGCAATTTAAAAGGATTTATAGGACGCATACACGAGGATGAAAACCTGTCAACTAAAGGTTGAGTAAGAATAATCAGTACTAAACGAGAATGACAAAAAAATAACAACCACGACACTTATGGTAACATAACTCACTCAGACTCAACCATTTTACCACAACTAGATAAACTTGGGAGTTGGGACGGTCTCAACTCATCACAACGACCTGGCCGTTACACCATTCTTGCCAAATCACAACAGTCTTGTCTACTTTACACCGCATATTAACTAAGTTGTCTAATAATAGCTTTTACCCGTCGTTCCAAATGTGCACAATCCTTATAGGACTAACCTCTAGAAAGTAAGCAAATGAGGGTCCACGATCAACCGAACCACTAGTTGTCCCCTTAGGGCTAGTCCCAAAATATCAATCTTAAATAGTCATCTATAGCTTCATATCAATACACAAACCAACCGACTTTTGCTTTCAACCAATCTCAATCATACACACATCCAGGCTACACATACACATAATTAACCAAAATAATACTATGCTAGTAAGGATTATCCTTACCTCAGACGAATTCAAGTAAATGATATGAGGTTTGTCACCACCTAATTACCAAAAATAATTTATAACCCAATAAACTAATGTAGTATAAGTTGAGGTTGAACATAAGGTTGGTCAGGTTTGATGTTTTCTATGTTTTGTCTAGAAAATAATATTTGGTAGATTAATAATAAGCTAAGATATGAGCTAAATGAAGATTACTATGATTATAACTAAATGCATAATAAGATGACGATTTAATCAAATACGATTTAATCAAATATGGAAAAGGTATAGGGTTATGGGTCCACCTTTACAAAGGAGGTAAAAATGAGATAAGTGATGCCGAGATTGTCGTCACCTCAATATGCAAACAAGATTTGTAAAGCTCAACAACTAATATAATTAGTGGTCGAGGTCGAACACGAGGATGGAGTGGATTTATACTAAGTTCGTTCAAGTCTAAGTTTTGCTTAACAAGTAAGTGATTATTTAACTACAAATAAAATGTAACCTAATGAAAATAAACAAAGGAAACACAAGTAATGAGATGAGTTTAAACAAATATAATAAAAGCTAAGGCTTTCGTGTTCACCCAATTAAGGTGGACGAGATTATGGGGTTAACAAGTGATGGTTAACGATTTGGCCTAGGATTAAACACTAATTACTTAGTCTTTCCTAAAGTCAAACACAAAAGCTTCACTTTGTGTTTTAACCCTTCCAAACACGCTATCAAACATCCCTTTTGTAACACCCCCTTCTTACCCGACAAGGTAATGGGAGGATGTTACCATCTCGGTTTCCCGAGACGGTGATTCAGAGTTGCAATTAAGAAACGACTTAAATAAATAACAAGTTTGGTGATTTGCAAATGATTAATGATTAATAAATGTAAACTAGAACATATAAAACTCGACTACTATCTACGTCATCTAACTAGGTAGCTCGACTCCAGGTCCAAAGCGCAACTCGTCTCCTGTGTGACATCAAACCAACCTGTACTTAACTTGCTCGCCATATGATCGGAAATATCATATGGATCGACACAGGCCACCCCGAAAATAGGTGACAATTTACACAGACACACAACACGTCAGTTTCAATCAATAAACAA